>JABFFG010000184.1:0-93727 GCA_013623685.1 Fusarium transvaalense
ATATATATATTATAATATCCTTTTTATTTTCGAAATCTTCATTAGGTCTAGGGTAGGTAAGGTTTAACCGGCTATATATCGGAATCAGGCACCAAGGCAGTAAACATTTGCCGTCATTATCGGCTCTCTTCATTATACCTTTATCTCAATCAAGACAGCAAGCGCAATAACGAAACACACGAGCGAACGCCCAACGGCATATATCTCCGCGAAAGTCGACCAATTGCCCGACTGCGAGAAGTCTGTCACCTGTGGGCCGGTTGCGCGTTTTCTCATTCCCCAATAAATCATGTCGACGCGACGAGCTGCATTGTCAGTAATGATCACTTGCCGACTCCTGGGCCGACCATTGCGAGGTATCTCGAGCTCCATATGCTAACTGCCGTCCAATTTAGGTCCCTCTACCGCCGCTCGCTGAAGCTGGCGCTGGATTGGGCTGTTCATCGGCATTTGTGGCGAGGCCAGGCTCTCTATATTCGCTCACTATTTGAGGCCAACCGCAATGTCACCGATCCCCGGCATCAAAGGGTTAGTGAATATCGATCAAATGGACGGCGAAACAGCAGCTGATTCTGGTACACAGGCCCTGTTGACAGAGACGGAAAAACTGTTAGAGAGCTGGAAACACCCAGACCCTTACACTCCTCCAACAGCTCCCGGAGGTAAGTTTCAACCGCCAGCAGATGCAAGTGACATCGCCCACAGTGTTAACACCAATCCGCAGGTTCCAAGTACGAGCGAAACCTCCCATCACCCGTTCTCGACCGTGAGTATCTGCCCAGCAGACCTCCCTCCCCAACCGCATGCAGCCTGGAAACTAATCTCTCGACAGCTCCCCCGCACCCTGTTAACCGACACTAAAAACGAGACCGGATCATTTGGGCTGTATAAGGAGCTACATGTACATAGAGGGCATGGATGGACTCGAAGAAGGGATCGTAGCATGAATCAAATGAAATTTGGTCAAAAAAGTATCACTCAATGCAAGATCAGCGCGCATACATTTACTCAATCAGTCGATATCGTTACGAAATTGCCTACACACAGTTGGCTTGGGTTTGCGAATTACTTGAGATACTGGCTCATCATGTTGAGCAGGAGAATCTGTCTGCGTGCGTACAGGCACAAATCGGCGTAACATATGAATCTCAATGGACAACAACACAGTTACGATGGCACACATGCCAACCAATTAATTGGAAACAGGCATCGCAATTGAACTTTTAAAGTTGATCTTAGAAGTATTCTTATTTCATGACCATAGCCGTGGGGGATTATTGTACAACCCTAACGCGCGAATAAACTGATGAAAAGCAACCGTGTAAACCCTTAAACCGTGACCCCTTTGTCATGACAACCGAAACAACCTGCCATCGCATGGAAAAACAGAACCAAATGACCCGATTACAGCTCCTGGCTCGCGTTCTTGCCAGTCTTGCCTGTCTTCTTAGGCAGAAGGTCTAGAAGATATGTTAGTAGGAGAAAAGAAATATGGAGAAAAGCGGAGCGCTTACTCTGGTGAATGTTGGGGAGAACACCACCCTGGGCAATGGTGACATGGCCCAAAAGCTTGTTCAACTCCTCATCGTTTCGGATAGCGAGCTGAAGATGACGGGGAATGATACGGGTCTTCTTGTTGTCGCGGGCAGCGTTGCCAGCCAGCTCGAGAATTTCGGCAGCGAGGTACTCAAGAACGGCAGCGAGGTAGACGGGAGCACCGGCACCGACACGCTGAGCGTAGTTGCCCTTTCGGAGGAGACGGTGGACACGACCAACAGGGAAAGCGAGACCAGCCTTGGAAGAACGCCTTGGAAGAAGTGTTAGCTTTGGGAGATCAGGTAAAGACGCGACCATATGGGTCGCGTCTAAAAAGGAGGCAAAGACTTACGATTGCGCGTTCTTGGAACCAGAGGCCTTGCCGCCAGACTTGCCGCCGCCAGTCATTTTGAAAGATGTGTGGTTTGGGGGGTTGTGTTTGAAAAAGGGAGTAAATGAGTCTGAAAGACTGTGAGGTGGATGAGAGTGTTGAAGAGCTTGGTTGTGATGACAATTGGTGGATGAGAAGTGGAAGAGATAGACGTTGGCGGGGGACGTAGAGGTTAAGTACTTTTCGCGCGTCAGAGCTCTGATCCCAGATCACTCGCAGCTAGCAACGCGATTTGACGCTAGCCGCATGTGGCAAAATTGAGCTACCAAGCGGTGCATTAAAAAAATAAAATCGACCCCCCTGGCGCGCTCGCATCATTCATTACTGGGTCACTCACTGGTCAGTGGCTCCCCCGGCGAAATAATAAAACCGACGGGGACCTCTGTGTCTTCGCGCTCGCGCTGTTTTCAAGATCACTTGCGCGTTATTCTGCTCTTCCCCTTCACCCTGTTCGCACCACAAGTTTTTTCGTCCTGGGTTTTCATTCTTCTTGTCTTTTTTTTTTTTTTTGTTCTGCCCTCTCTCGGAGCGATTTGATGATTGGAGGACACGTCACGCACTCCGAATCAGTACTCTTTTCAGGTAGTTTGAGTCTCCCAGGTTTGCGCTCTTTGACCACGTCCATCTCATCTCGTTTGGTCTGATTTGGTCCGGTTGCTCAGTTGTTGCTCGGTCGGCACTTTTTACGTGGAGTTTTTGGGCTTGATTCATACGCCTGATCCGTTTGAAGTTCGGTTTTTCAACTTGGTCTGGACTTTGACCTTGTTTTAGACCCATTTGAGCCCGAAAATATGTTGCTTTTTGGACTTTGAATCATGTTGAACATAGTAAGGCACATTTTGAGTCGTTTTTTTCACTTAAACTTGACCGATATATACCACTTGATGGTGTATATGACTTCAATTTTGTCCAAATTTAGTACTTTAGACACAAATGAACTTCAAATTGGCTTCTTGAACCCCAGATTAAGGTGCTGTGACGTATCTAGCATGTACAGGTGGTCCACAAATTCAATTCCCCAGGTTTTCGATATCAGATCTCCTCGAGATCCGTCTTTGAGACGGTCATCACGGAGCCAACAGCCCTACAGATCTCGGTCTTCGGGACTCCTGCGGCTGGAGAATGTGGAGAGAATAAACGGAACGGGAGCCTCTGGAGTCGCTACGCCGGAAGCCGAGTCGTGATGCATGGCCGCAATGACGGGTCGCAGCCCGAAGACTTCGATACGGAACGGACGCGTTGATGAGAGCGCGGTCCGTATGGCAGGGATAGAGAACCGAACATGTGCGGAGGGTCCAAAGGTGCCAGCTACATGTCTACCTAATCTACAGATACAGATCTTGCACGAGGTTGAGAATTATCGCGTTGGGACTGTATGAATATGAATCACGGTCATTACGGGAATGTTACGAAGTCAACGAAAAGACATTAAATATTCAAGTATTACCCTATAGTACCTATGTAAGTAAAGGAAGTGTTATGTAAAAGGAAAGAAGTGAAAGAGTACAGGAAGAATGACCCGTGTTGAGACGCGAGAGTTGAGAAAGGGTGCGGGTGATGGCGATGGGAGATTCAAGTCGCGATGGATGCTTTGCTTGACGCGAAAATCAGATGCTGCTTGCTTGCATCAAAGATGACGGAAAGGACTATGTGGTGGGTGGGGGGGCACTCATTGAAGCTGGTAGCAGACAAATGGCCAATGAAAAAAAAGAACCATCATCCATTTTTTATTTCACCAGCAGCAACGAAAAAGAGGGGCTGGCATGTCCCTCCCCCAGCAGCCCAGCCTAGATCACCTCCACCAGTCGCTAAGTGCAAGCACGCGTGCACACGCCCCCCAGGCAATCAGTAACCCGCTAACAGCAACACGCGCTCAGCTACAAAAACCCAACCCACCCCCCGATCTTCTTGTTTCGCCATCAACTTCCATCTCACAACAGCATCTTCTCGCCTTTCAGCAACTTGACCAACGCACGAGTTTTTACTCAACCGAATCAATCAACCACTCAACTTTTTTCACCAACCTTCCCAAATCCTTCGAAATGGCTCCCAAGGCTGCTGACAAGAAGCCCGCCTCCAAGGCTCCCGCTACTGCCTCCAAGGCTCCTGAGAAGAAGGATGCCGGCAAGAAGACTGCCGCTTCTGGTGACAAGAAGAAGCGCTCCAAGTCCCGCAAGGAGACTTACTCTTCTTACATCTACAAGGGTGAGTTCCAATCCCATGTCAATCGCGCTCTACCGCGTGTCGCAACCAAACGCGTCAAGCTAACTCGCATCTCTAGTCCTCAAGCAGGTCCACCCCGACACTGGTATTTCCAACCGCGCTATGTCTATCCTGAACTCTTTCGTCAACGGTATGTCTCTTCATCTTTTTAATCGGTTTACTTGTCCTAACCCTTGAGTTAGATATCTTCGAGCGTGTCGCTTCTGAGGCTTCCAAGCTTGCCGCCTACAACAAGAAGTCCACCATCTCTTCCCGAGAGATCCAGACCTCTGTCCGCCTTATCCTCCCCGGTGAGCTTGCCAAGCACGCCGTTTCTGAGGGTACCAAGGCCGTCACCAAGTACTCTTCCTCGACGAAATAGGTGGTTTGATAGCTTGATTTGTTTTGGGCATTTGGTTTTTCACGCGTGGCATCAGGGTGTCATGAATCTGAGGTTTCACGGGGATCCAGCCCTGTTTTTAGGGGCCTCATAATGCGTTACGGATGGTTTTGTTTTTTATCCTGGGGGCAATGTCTTCACACACGGGCAACGGGGTTCGCGGTTGTACAATAAACATCGAGAATAGGGTCTCGATCAAATGAATTCGTGCACATCAGCTTTCTGTCCCAAATTCTTTTTCTGTTATTACATGCGTTTGATCCCTCAATCTAGTTTTACAACCCCCCTTGCAGTTACAGTGAATATTGATTAGCTCCATGTATACATCTAACCCAGTCCAGCCTTCGATCGTTTCATCGTCTGTGTAACAGGCTGCATGATGCCTTTGTTGTCAGTTGCGCCCAATGCTGTTCCCATACTCCATCCCATCTTCTCCAACATTGCTCTTCCACGGTTTTCACTGCCCAATTCAGGCGCCGAACCACCAACAACCTCACCATCTTGGTATGTGGCAGCTGCGACAGAAGTACCACCACGAACGGGCGGTAGTCGTTTGCCTTTCTTACCCTTCTTGTCTAGTCGAGGGAGGTATTTACGGTTCACTCGGTTGAAAGCTTGATCAAACGTTGCTTCGACATACGGAAGTGTGCGTCCTGTTCGATATAGTGTGGGTCGACGTTGGTCACCTTTCCCTATCGATTTGGACTTGATTTTGAACTTATTCGCCAGCTCGTGTATGATTTTACGGGCATGATTATCCATTGGGGGCAAGATGAGCCTAGCATTGTGTTAGTCAAGCGTGTCACCGTTGGTAAGAGGGAAAGGGATCTTACTGCTCGTCGCCACTGATCATGAATGTCCGCATCTCATCTCCAACTTGTTCCATATTCATTCCATCTGGGTATTTGATGCGCAGGTCATCGGGATTGGCTTTCCTGCCCAACATGCCAAGCGCGCGCATCTCTTCTCTCTGTCTCTTGCGCTCCGACTTCTTAAGTCTGTCGTTCTTCCAGTTCGTCTGGAGTGTTGCCTCCAACTCGGAATCGGATAGATTGAAGTTGATTTGTGCTCTTGCCCCTTTGCCCTTGCGGGGACGCAGACTAGGCCGATCCCAGTCCATCATGTCGAAGTCGTCAACAAACATTTGCCGCTGTTTCGTCTTCTTGGTGGATTCTTCACCATCTGTGTCTGAGTCGCTTAACGAGTCTCCAAAGTTGACATCATCCATCCCCAGGTCGTAGCCTAATTCGTGGCCAGCAATCAACCGGGCCAGCGTCTCGTCGTCGATCTCGCTTGGAATTTCGTCTCCGTTGTTACCTTCGGAGTCGTGCTCCGAGTCTTCATCAGATTCATCTCCGTCTGTAACGTACGCATGTGTGGTGGCGAGTTCCTGCTGACCGTTGGCGTCAGACAGTTCGGACACTCCACTAGCATCCGATTCTATTCCACCCTGTATCAGTTCTTTAAAGTACTCGTCCGCGTCAATGTTATCTTTCAGGTTGGCAATGTAGTCGGCAAGGATGGCATCCTCTTCTTCCTTGACGCGGTCAATCGCTTTGCGCTTGTCACGCTGCTTCTGCTTCTTTTCCTTCTTCGTAAGTTTACTATTCCGTACTGATTCTGTAGGCAACTCTGGGGCCGGAGATGGCACCAACTGTGTAGGCTCGGCGGTGATAGCTTGTTCCACGACTCGAATTTCTGCCTGTATCTGCGCCATGTCGATATCGGACACGGGCTCGGGCTTTCTCGGGGCCCCTCTACCCTTGAAAAGTATAACCTCTTCGCTTGAGGCGCTGCTTCTCGAAGAGGGTCGGTCAGGTATTTCAATGACTGGCTTGTCCGGTTTCTCTCGCGATTGGTCTCCTTTCAAGTCGAAGAAGAAACATGGTGCATCCGGCGTGTCGTCTTTCGTAGTGGCTCTTGTTTGAATGGATTCCTCGAGGTCGTCCGGCCCTATGAGCTCATCCTCGTCACTTCCATCAACATCGTCCTGCTCCATGTATGGTTCGTCTTCCTCCTGTGTTTCTTCGTTTACCCCCATGATTTCTGGCTCTTGGTTTGCTCCATCGATAATCTCGTCGAGCAACTTCAGTGGTTCACTAGGGCCGGCGCTTACAAATATCACTGGTCGCGACCGCAGGCTAGAGTTCCCCCAGCCGGAATGGTCATGTTGCGAGGTCTGGCGGGCTTCGTCGGCGAGTGTAAATCCAACTGCGATGTGTCAACTCTGTGTGGTGCAACCGTAGAATCTGCGCCGTCCGTTTCGACGTCTCGATAACTCTTACCAGTTTCGTGTCGGATAAAATTGGCTCGTGGTGGCGTAGATGGAAAATTCCCACGGCCACGAAAAGATCCTCTCCCTCCGCGGCCTCCTCGTCCACCTCTGGCGTTCCTTGCGCCACGAGGCGCGGGAGCTCCCTTCTTGTTTCTGGCCATGTTTATGTACGTTAGGAAGAGGCAGCCTTCATAATGTACAATCGTATCGATGGGGCGAACGGGTGTCGTTATTATACGAGTAGGTCGAGCACCCTAAAATTTGTGCTCTTCAATGGAAGGGTGTCACAAATTTGTTGATGGCAAACAAAACGAGTCACCCCGCCGTGGACTTTCAATGTTGCTGGTCCGTCGATTGGTTCGGGAGAGATTTGGCGGCGTTCCGGATTCTATCGATAAGTGTCATGGAAGCCTGAGATCCACTGTTGCAGTGGCGTTCCACGTTAGGCGGGTCTAGTGTTTGGGGCTGGACAGGGATTCAGCAGGCAGGTGCGGTACGTACCTATCTGGATCACCTTCACGACTTCCGTTTCGTGGTATAGGGTGGGAAATAGCAATACACGTTCAGTAGACGAATATACGAATTTTATTGACCAGCTTCGATCGAAATTGCTTATTATGTCTCTCCTATGCTTTTCCGTGTTTATCTCAACATCATACATGCTTTCCAAAGACTTTCTGCGCTTCATGAGTGTATGCGTTACTGTTTATCGTTTTCATGTCATATTCTTTCTAACTTCAACCAAACATCGTATGAAAGTTGAGCGGACTTTATCCAATAACACCAGTGTATATAGCATTCACACCAGAACCGGCTACATGCAGAAAAAACGCGTCCTTATACGCGTAAATACTTCCAACGAGCAAAAAAATATGGTCAGGAATAAACTATCTATACACATGGTGAGCTCTACACTCAGCTTAACTCTTCATCTTATACTGAGATTCTGACGTAGAGGCGGCCACACGTGGTCCGTGCACACACTTCCATATCGCGTGCGTAAGAGGTCCACCCTGACCGCAAAGTCCACCTCAGATGCTCTTGCCCGGTCGCCCTCCACTACCTCCGGGTAGGAGTCACAAGCTGCTGCTCCCCCGCCGGCCCCAGCTGACTCCCCACTGGGCTACTACTAGAGGCAGGACCCCGTTGCCCACCTATCCTAGGTGCCTTGCCTGCTGCCTCTCAACTCCAAGTTGCCTGCCTTCCTATCGAGGCGCTGTCATCTTCTGTACTCATGTCGTTTTGTTTAAATACATCCACCTTTTAACACGCAGATGGTAGTTTGATATACCGCAATTATACATCAGTATGGAAAGGGCCATGGCCAACGTTGACCTAGGACCTTATCGGCGTATTGTGCAAATGTTCTGGGACCCTGAGCCTACCAACGATGTCGCCCACGATCAACCAGTCTGGTGTCTGGGACGCTCTTATCGACTCAACGGCAAGAAAAACACCATGACCGATGACCACGATCCACAGACACCTCCATCGGCACCAAAGACGGACGCAGAAGCTCAAGAAACCCATGACACAGTTGAACCGCCCAATCCGCCAACAAATGCCCCCGACACACCCCCAGATTCGATATCGAGCAGCTTCTCTTCTTCACTGGCGTATAATGACCCGGCGGATGATGGGGGATGGCCATCTGGGTTCATAAACGATTTCGAATCCAAGATATGGATGACGTACCGATCCGAGTTCGAGCCCATTCCCCGATCCACGAACCCACAAGCTACATCCGCACTTTCATTGTCCATGAGGTTCAAGAGCCAACTCGGGGATCAAAGTCCATTTTCTTCGGATAGTGGATGGGGATGTATGATTCGTTCGGGACAAAGTCTGCTCGCAAATGCCATAGCCATGGTCCGTCTAGGCAGAGGTAAGTCCAAGTATCCACAATCGTTCTATCACATTTCTAACATGCAAGAGATTGGCGCCGGGAAGAATCAGTAGAAGAAGAATGCCGAATACTCAAAGACTTTGCAGATGATCCCAGAGCTCCCTACTCGATTCACAGCTTCGTTCGACATGGTGCTAGTGCTTGTGGCAAATATCCCGGCGAGTGGTTTGGGCCCTCAGCGACAGCCCGCTGTATACAGTATGTGACCACATATACGTTGATATTACCAAGCCCCCCTGACACATATTCATAGAGCATTAACAAACTCCCACGAGTCCTCAATTAGAGTGTACTCCACTGGTGATGGACCTGACGTGTACGAGGACGAGTTCATGAAAATCGCGAAGCCACCAGGAGAAGACTTCCACCCCACGCTTGTGTTAGTAGGAACTCGGCTGGGAATTGACAAAATCACCCCCGTGTATTGGGAAGCTCTCATTGCAGCTCTTCAGATGCCGCAATCTGTAGGAATTGCAGGGCAAGTACTAAATATACCACCCGCATTTTCATCGCACTAACAATACGCAGTGGTCGTCCATCTTCCTCCCACTACTTTATCGGCGCGCAAGGATCTTTCCTTTTCTACCTTGATCCTCATCACACAAGACCAGCTCTTCCATATCATGAAGACCCCACCGAATACACCAGCGAAGAAATTGCATCGTGTCACACCTCTCGATTGCGCCGCATCCATGTCCGTGAGATGGATCCCAGCATGCTGATAGGCTTCTTGATCCAAAATGAAGTTGACTGGCAGGAACTGAAGCGAAATGTCAAGCACGTGCAAGGTAAGTCAATTATACATATAACAGACCGCAACGCGGTTCTCGGAGGCTCAAGCGAGGGCCGAGAAAGCGCCATTGATGAAGTTGAAACGTTGAGCGACGATGATGCGGATACCATTCATGAGGCATAGGTTTGGGCACGGGGCTCGGCGTTTTGGTATATTTTCCTGCGGTCCATACTGATGGGTAGGTGGGCATGAGTCTCAGTTTGGGATAGACGATGAAATTGAACTGAACGAATTTTCTTGTAACAGCTCACTCTGCCATTGACTCATGGAGCCGGCCTGACACAGGACGTTTCATCCGCCGGCTGCGTGTCGACGAATTGCACTCGTATTTGTGCGGTAGGCGATAATATGTAACGTAACGCATCCGTATGAAGTCGCTTATCGTTTGTTCTTCCTGCCCCCCCCAGTCGCTGGTTTTAGTGCAGCATGTCCCTCGTCACGGATATGTGCGAACAACTTTGTCCTCGAAGTGAATGACTCCCCACAAAAACCACACTCTGGCTGTCATCTTTCTCAGTATGCAACAATGAAGTCGTAGCGATATCAACCTACTGAAGCCTCCTGCTGTGTTTGTGCAGCTGCAGCCTTCTTGGCACGCTTTGCTTTCGCCTTCCCAACCTTCTTGCCTTGCGCAGGCTCGTCGACAGTCAGATTCTGAACAGATGCAGACATTTCGTCTTCGTTGGGTATGTTATTATCCGTCTTGGATTTGCTGGCGTTAGCTATTCTCTCCTCTACAACGTTCCTTGGTGCATAGTCAGTGTCGTCCGAAGCATCTGCGGAATCTGTAGGCATTGCCTCCTGCGACCCATTATTGATAGAAGGCGAAGCTTGTTGAACGGGAAGTGGGCTTACAGGCCCCCCCGCCTCATTTTGTTTTCTGGATCCTGCATCTTCGTTCTGACTGTCCTGGTTTGCGGCCTCCTGCCTTGGAGGTGACACCTCGTCAAGCTGCAAATCAGCACCTTCGCGCTTCATTTGTCGTCGTAATTGTTGGACCGCCTTGGTATGCTTCTTGCTCTTCTCATGTGCTTCAAGCTGCTTTTCGCTCTTGAAAGTCTTGTTGCATACTACACATTCCAAAATCTCAACCTCAGACTCCTCCTCAGACTCTGAGAAATCGCCCTCGGCTCCATTATCGTCAGATCGGGCCTGTGCCCACTCAGGAACCTCAAAAGCAGCCATGCGCTCCTGGTTCGCTGCGCGCGACCGAGCGGCCTGGGCAGCAGCAGCGCTACGCAACGAAGCTTGGCGTTCGTCGTGAGTCTGAGAGTTTGGTAGGTATCTGGGGTCTCTTTTGCGTACAAAGCCCACCAGGAAGTTGACAGCGTCATTGAACTCTCGTATAGCGTCGTCACGCATCTTCTTGTTCTCCTTTTCCATCAAGCGGCGAACACGGCGATCAGGGGCATCAGAGAGACGGTACTTGTCTTTCCAAGCAAATGACTTGACTGTTGAGAAACCAGCCCATGTGTTATAGAAAGGTTTGACAACATGCTCGTAGTCATCGTCAGAGGAGCCGAAAGTTGGGTAGTCCCGTACGTCGAGATCGTCGTTTTCTGCAGCAACCTCTTCTTCCAATGCCAAATGCTCAAAGGTCTCTCTGCAGATTCCATAGAAGCCCGTTGGTTCATCGTCGAAAGGCACAGCGGCGTTGAACTTGCGGATCAAGCCCATAATCTCCTCGGCCGATGTAAGTCGCACATTCCGGAAAGTTGTGGGATTCCCGCCGTCTTCGTCGGCATCTCTTCCACTCAGGATGGCGTCTCGATGTGAGTCGTACCACGCTCTCTCTTGGGGGTCGGAAAGGATCTCGTAAGCGGTTTGGACTTCGGCAAAGCGACGTGTGGCATTTTCGACGTCGTTGTAGTTGCGATCAGGATGAAGCTCGAGAGCTTTTCGGCGGTAAGCCCGCTTAATCCTATGGGATAGACGTTAGTGAGAAGAGACAGGAGACATGCATTCGAGAGAGTTACTCGTCATCTGTAGCTGAGCGTTCAACGTTCAGCAGTTCGTAGTAACATGTCTTTGCGACAGGAGAAGAGCCCGCAGCACTAGAGCTCTCGGAAGATTGTTGGGCACCCATGGCTACTTGATAAGCAACGCGGGGCCTCAGGTTAGATATCGTATGGTCAGGTAGATTTGTATTCTTGGTCAGCTTGTAGTAAGGGTCCGAAAGGGCAGATATTTATTTATCGGGCTATAATCGTCACGTCCAGAGCGCTGTATAGTAAGTAGATAGTAGGCCGGTAGTGAAGGAGGGGCATCGCGGGGCAAAATCAGCAGTAGACAATTTATGTATTTTATTTAATTTTATCCCCGCATGGTTTATCTCCGCTATTTGATGGGCTTCTAATATTTTTCTTCTAGAATTTGGAGAAGCATGTAAGCTCATTCGCTGCATTCGGGCGGGTATTGTGCATGCATACCGAATGATTCACAAAGAGTCATCCAAGCTTCCATGCTTTATACAGTTTTCAAAGTTAGAAGCAACACCTTACTACTAGGTAGATACTTACTCATACATTGCCGACAGTGTCATACTTGAACTTCTTTCACTAGGTAGCTGGTAGAAGGGTCTGTTCTGGGATTGGAATCCAGTTACAAACTAAACTGGAAGAAACTTTTATTTCCATGGGTGTCTTCATACCACAATTTATTCTTCAAGAAGGCGCCCTGGTACCCATGATTAGCTGCAGTTTTCCCTGTCCATGTATTATGCGATTCTTACGCCATCATGAATGGACATGTGTTAGGTTAGGCCTCGACAAACGAGGCTAATCATGGCGTTAAATTATAAAACCAGGTCTCTTGTTGAATTATATTATCGCGAAACATTTTTACAATGAAAAAAAAAAAAAAAAACAAGAATTTGCCCCCGCCAATAATGAAGCCCATGTCGTACACGAGGCTGACAGGAACGAATCAGTTGATTGAGTGATCACCGAACTAAATCGAGCACAGACAAGGTTCGTGAGGGCTTTAAGTACCTATCTACAGTATTTGTTCTTCGAATTCAGGACCTGCCTGACCTTTGTTTGACTGGAAGTAATGCTGAAAACAATCATCTGACCACTTTTCGATCCATATCATTGGACCAATCAACTGTTTCGTTAATATAAAGCAAACCCCATCGAAATGCGGGAGATCGAAAAAGTGAGGGAGAGAAAAAAAAAGTCTGGGTCTCGACTCATACGTATTGCGAATTTCGCCTCGGTCAGCAAAAATGGATTGACAAGCTGGATCCTTATCCTCTTGTCTGATTCATGCTTTATATTAGATGGATGCCTCTCTCTACTCTACCTACCATTTACCGGCACGAGATTGCCGAGAATCCACTCCGGCACATTATGATTTGGGTACATGCTTTTCAGGGAGTAACATGGTCAGGATGAGAATGGAAATGAGGACATATAACTACCTAGGTACAGTAACTAGGTAGCTTTAAAAGTCCAAGATCGGTACATGGAGTAGCTGAGTTAGCGATATTCCTTTACGTGGGCGAGTCTGAATCGAGTAAAGTACATACCCTGGTTTACCTACTTGGGCTCCTCGATATTGATCTTTTCCACCCACGAGGTCAATCAATCACCAAGATCCAAGACCTAACTTTTAGAACTATCTCCTTATGCTCATATGAGTTCACATCCAGACCCAGACCCAGACCCAGGTTCAGGTCCAGCCCAAGTCTGTTCACGCGGCGCATTTTCGTGACTTGATTCTTTAACCATTCATTCCTCTTCTCTCTGAGTCACTCTCTTCTTTCTCACCTTCTTTTCTTCGTCCATTCTGCGCAGAGTATAATCTTGCGGTTCTGCTTTTGAAGCTTTTGAACTAGTTAATACCTCTTTGTTTGTTACTCTTACTGCATTGTTTCTCCCTCACTCCCCTGTCCCAAGTGTTTTGCCACCAACTGTCGCTTAATACTGCAACTGGTCGCGTGCCTCCCATGCGAATAGACCTGGAATTCGGTGCAGCATCAGTTTGGCAGCCATGAAGTTTGGCCACGATTTTAAAGAATCTCTTCGAGCTCAAGGTTTGTCAAAACCACGTTGGATTTGAATACATTTATTCACATTCACATGTCCTTCTACATTCATCCATATGCGTATTTCGCCCTAACAAAAACCGTTTAGACTTTCCCGCCCATTGGGTTGATCATGCAATTCCCTACAGTCAACTCAAGAAATGTCTCAAGAAAGTCGCTCGTGAGCTGCATGAGCTCGGACTTGACCCTGAGACGTTGCGCGAGCTTCTGAACCCCGACGCAACGTCCCCTGTGGCCTTGAAGTATAAGCTCAACGGTATGAACCCAGTACTTCCAACGGGTTTCCCCTCCATTGGATCGATCCATCAGCCAAAACTGACTTTCCACAGACGGCACAGATTCTCACCTGCGCCCAAAGCTTACCGTCCAGGTCCATCTGCAGGATGGTGTCCCTATCGATGCTTCGCTTGCACCGAACTCGCGCGACTTTCTCAACAAAATTGCCATTAATTTAACCCAGAACCAATGGTCGCACGTGGAACATACCGCCAAATCCCAAACTCCCAACGCTATAAAAGACGCCGCATCACCCGATACCGTTGCTGAGACTGCCGCTGCACCCTCCGCCGAAACAATCGATGCGCTCGCCGACCAAGCTAACGAGAAGCTTGCCATCACGCTGGCCGACGAGAAGGTCAATGTCGTTGGAAAATCAGTAACCGATACTGAGCAGCATCAAGCTCCCGCCGCGAACCCAAATAATGTCTCCGGCGAAACCACCCCCATTTCGCCCCCCGCCGGTGTGACCTCGGGAGTCTACGAAATCATCGAAGTTCCCCTCACTTTCGATGCTGAGTTCTTCGAGATGCTCCAGAGCGACGTGAACCATCTGGATGCTCTACAAACGGAGGAAGAGAAGACCATGACCTCAGAGATTGTTGCGCTTGGAAAGGAAGTCGAACAAGTAGTAAAGCCAAAACGTTTCTCCAAGACCGACCTGGCACGTTGGCGACAAATCTTCGAGCTGTACTTGGATGCCGAGATCTTCTTTGCTACGCACGAGCAAGACCACGGACAACGTACAAGCCAAAAAGCTTTGAAGCAGCTGCAATGGTTTCAGGACCAGGTGGCCAAGCAGCATCTAGTCCAGGACTTCAAGCTCCCTGAAAGTAAGGCGGCCTTCACTCGCTTCATCAACCTGAATGCGTCTCTTTTGAAAAATATGCAATTCCAAGAGCTCAACAAGACAGCTGTTGCCAAAATCCTCAAGAGTAAGTGAATATGCGCACATGACTTGCTGCTTTATAAGTAGGCACTGACCTTCCACAAGAATTCGACAAACGGACCGCGTTGGGTGTTGCAAGGAAATTCCCTACAGTCGTTCACTCCGACAAGCTCCTAGCAGGCACTATAGCTCGGGATGTGTGCGCACAAATGTCGCAAGAGCTTGTCTCCAAAGTTCCTCAGCTTAATGATTATCTTTGCCCAGTTTGTTTCTCGGTGGCATATATGCCGGTCCGTCTAGATTGTCAGCATGTTTTCTGCATTCGCTGTGTTATCAAAATCCAACGCCGAAAGGAGAAGCATTGCCCATTATGCAGAGCTGACGTCGTTCTGAAGGCTTCTGCCATGAACCTTGACTACGAACTTCAAAAGTACATGAAGAAATACTTTGCAAAAGAAGTCAAAGAAAAGGAGAGGGCAAATGAGATTGAGCGGGGCATTGAGGATTACGGACCTGGCTATGTCCACCAGGAATGTTGCTTAATGTGAGCTGACAAGAGCGTTGGCACACGGCACGACATAACACGACGACCATAAATATCACGATGTAATTGAGCGATTGGAATTGATATAGAATTTGGAATTAGCAATATGAAAATGCCAGGTGGGGTTTCTATTGTCTCTGTTGAAAAAGGACCACGATGAATTTGACTTATCAACTGCTTTAGATTCATGCAGTAGATTGTATTAGTATACGACAGTGGATAGCCTCAGCTTATGGATAGATGTAGTCGTGTGCAAAGAGAAACAGCACTTTTATTACTTCTTGCTCATCAGCTTGTGACCGTTACAGCTTCGGCCGCCTTCAAGGCGTTTGCGAATATGCCACCAAGCTCAGTCGTCTCTTCTAATCCAACACTGACACGAATAAGATAAGGGTCGACACCAAATGACTCGGCCCATTCTAGCTCTTGATAGTGCGCTAAGAGGACATACGGCGATGCCAGTGTGAAGTTGGTTCCCAAACTGGGCCCCTTGGCAAGGGGCAAGGCATCGAAGAACGCCTGAGAATACTCTTTACGTTGAAATACAACAGACAGCAAACCGCCATATCCTCCGTCTGGGAGCCGGACCTTTTCGTAGTGCGCTCTGGAATCATTGGATTTGGGGTAGTAGATTCGCTTCACAAGGGGATGGTTCCGCAACACCTCACAAATGGCGTCGGAGTTCGCGTTGATGCGTACTACACGAGATTCATAATCGCGGCTGTTCCTTTCCATGAAGACGACATCCTCAGGCCAGTAGTTATCCTCGTAGATTTCCTCCATGGTTGTCTTTAGGGCTCGGTAATACTTGCTGTTGGGGTTTAGGACAAGGCCTCCGCCCATAACATTGGAGTCGCCGGAGAAAATCTTGGTCAAGCTGCTGACGACAATATCGGCAACGGGGAGGACGTTGATATTGGCAAACGTGCCTATTGTCTCGTCAACCACGACAGCGAAATCGTACTCATCGGCAAGTTTGCGGATGCGAGTAAGGTCGGGACAGGTCAGAAGGGGATTTCCAGGGAACTCGCAGAAGAGACCGAGGTACCGCTCGCCCTTCTTTAATCGTGCTTCCAGATCGTCAAGGTCTTCAGGCGATGCATTTCCGTAGAAGAGGCAGCCAGGACCAAACTTTTGGAGAATCTTGAGCGTGTCGACGTAAGGGAAACCGAAATTGATGCTCTCGGCTGGCTCTCTCGTATGAAGCAGGGCACGATGGGCGTTAAAGATGGCGTTCATGCCAGCAGGGTAGAGGTAGACGTCGGTCTCTTCGAGGTTGGGTATGCCGCGAGTGTTGGATGTCATGGCGGGTAGCGGACCGTTGTTCAGGTCTACCTCGTGAGCCATAGCACCCGCAATACGTCTACGAATCGCAGACTTGGCACGCTCAACCATGGACAGGTCGAGGTTTCTACCAAAGCGTTCCTCGAGGAATCGCGAACTCTCAATAGACTCCACTGGGGTTTCTGGGGAAGGCTGCTTAGGTGCCGTAGGTACTGGAGAAGAAACACCATCGATTGAACCAGGGCGAGTGTAGCGTCTCGGACCGCGGAAAGGTCTGCTTTGGGTGGCCTCGGGAGGGGTCCGCGTGCGGGTAACCGGGACAAGAAGATCATCCTTGAAGAGGCCATGGCAAAACTCAGCACGTCTGCTGGAAGTACCCTCTCCAGTATGCTGCCAGTACTGTTTGGCAATAGGAAATACCTCAGAGGGGTAAAGCACAGCAGAGATAGTAGAAGTGAGCTTCTTCAATACTGGGGAGAGCTCTTTTGACTTGTCAAGAGTAAAGTCGACGATGTGAACCTGACTCGCCAGCTCAGGAGAGATCCGTTGGACGATAAAATCCAGACACCGCTTCGCTACACGCAGTGTAGGGAAAAGCATAGCTTGCTGGCCAGAGCTGCCATAACGATCTACGATTTCTTTGGCAAAGGCCTGGATGCCTCTGTGAACGAAAAAGCTGTTTTGTAGCGTTTTGTAAGCAAGAGCGCCATGTATAATCATGTATAAGATATAACTCACCGAGGGTAACCTGTAGTCATACGGTTCACAACCCAGTCTTCTCCCTCTTCATATCCAACATTGGCCTTCCAAGTTGGAAGTGAGACACTGACAGCCTGGAATAGTGAGATTGTCAGTAACTTTGTTTTATATGACAGACATTTGACCACGCTGGGTATTGGCTCACATGTGCTGTGTCAGGAGGGATGGACTCGCCCAGGTCAATCACAGGCATGATGATGTTTCTCTTCTCCAAGAGATGAGATATAAAGAGATAAGTAAGTGGAGGGGATGAAAAACACAAAGATAAACGAAACTTAATCTGTGTCTGCTAATAAGGTATGTTTTTGTACCTCGGAAAATAAGTCCTTTGTAGGTAGTGGTAGATGTATACAACCAAGACGGCTTCCCCCCCTCGAATTGGTGGCGTTGTGGTTGAATCAAGAGGAAAAAAATGGCCGAGAACCGGAGGAGAGCCCTGTACGTGTACAGCAACTATGAGCCTTTGGCTGGAGCAGTCGGCCCCAAACTTGGAGAACTATGGATGCTAGTGAGTAACTCCAAAGTGGGACAAGTGACTCGTCTTAATGATAATTTGGGGAATGGGTTTGTTGATCGACCAATGTAATAATCTTACTCTGTTCTCTCCGAATGTCGGGACTAATAAATGTTGTCATTCTTTCTTTCCAGCTACCTTAGTACCACTTACCTAGGTACTCTAGGATATTGTATTTTGAGAGTCAAGTGGACATGCGACACTTTTCGGAGAAAACTTTGTAAAGAGGCTTTTCATTGATTGCATGGCCAGAGCAACATCTTACTCAGGACGAAGACTCGATGACTATCCTGCTGTAAAGCTGTCCCCTTCCGACCCCCACATCCAACACCAAGGAATGAGTTGGAGTCTTACACAAGTGGGCTGCATCCTAACGATGCGGGATATTAAGTGAGTGGTGTTCGGGTTATTAAAACCGGGTGCGAGGAATATATGGCCTTAGCGAGGATAGTGAATAATGCGACAAGACCACTGAGCCAAATCTCCAGTGTGCCCATGCCCTTTCTGTATTGTAGTTTTTTCATGTGTCTTTCTAAAATGCATCTCTGAGTATATATGTCCCTCTTCTTTAAAAACCCGTTTCCTCTGTCAAGTCATACCAGAGCTGAAGCCCATGGCCAAACCATGACTGTTATGTTTCAAATGCTCAAGGAAAGAAGAAATGATGATTGCAAAGCCTCCACTGATCAAGGCTGTTGTTTCGCAAGCCTTGAACCTAGCAGAAACCGCAGTGATTGTAAAAGAACGCCTCCTCCAATGCTAAGCAGAAAGAAGAAGGAAGGAAGGAAAGAAAGAAAGAAAAAAACCAAAAAAGAAACCAAAGAAAAAGCAAAACAACAAAACACTCGAATACATTCCGAGATCGAATTCTCAACAAGAAACTCATGTAGCTTCATATCGAAATATATAACCAAAATACCACCAGTCCTCCATCTCATTCTGTTAGGCTAGTCGTGCATCGCTTTCTATCTGCCAATCAACTCGTCAATCGTGTCGTCTAATCGCCGCTCGTGGAAAAATGCGTCTCGTCGTCATCATCATCGTATGTCTTTATCGTATCTTGCGGCTTCGCCTGCTCGGCTTCATACCGACACAGCTGATACTGTCGCTAGGAGCAACACTGACCATATCATCGTCCCATTCAGCGTGACTGCTACCAACGCCACTCATTGGTAGACAAACATCCCTAGCAGAGACGTAGCTCTGAGCCTTGCCAGGGAAGCCCATATGTTGGTATTCAGGCCCGCTAGCCATCCGGGGCACATTGTATCGACTTCTAGCCTGACCCCTCGGCATCATGTCGTCAGGGACTTCGTAGATGTTGGGGTCCAGAGGAATCTCGGGGGCGTCAGGTACCTCTGGTACCTCTGGTGCCTCCATAATATCATCCTCTGCCTCGCTACGGGAGGATCGACGAGGAGCTCGTGAAGACGGACGTGATCGCGCAGAAACATATGTTCGGTCATCATCGTAGGTAGGTCGGTTACCACGAACAACAGATCGTGATGACTTGGGTGGCCGCGAACCTGCGTGACTTTGGCGGTCGTCGTATTTGCGGCTAAAAGGTGCTTCGCTTCGAAGATCGTCGGCCAATACAACAGACTTGCTACGGCCGACACCCACTTCGCTATGTGCACGCATACTCCGTGGCTTCTCAGTCACAGGAGGTCTCGATGATCGACGACTTCTTTCAAACCCATCTTCCTGTGGAGGTCGTGATGACCTTCGACTGCGCCTATCATAGACATCACTGGGTGGGGGTCTTGATGAACGGCGGCTGCGCGGCTCAAAACCATCGTCACCAACTCTCGAAGTATGGTGGCTGCGTGTTTCGGCAAACTCGTAAGCATCTTCTGGATGCCTTGACGGGCGCCGACTTCGGGTCGTCTCATACCCTTCGTCAGGGGCCTGGCTTGGCGATCGAGCTCGAGAAGGAGCAACGCTCCTTGCAGTACTCTTCGTAACAGTCCGCGTGCTTGGGGCAGCACTCTTTGCAGCGACGCTTCTTGCTGTACTCTTGGCCACACTTCGGGTTCTGCTCCTACTTCTGGCTCGGTTGTCAGAGGTCCATGGGTTTTCTTCGTTGTAGGGAACCTGAGTAAGATACTGTATTTGACGGGGTGGTGGCTCATCCGGAGAGTCTTCACTACTGTCTTCCTCTGTATAACCCAGGTTCTTTGGTGGGTATGAGTTATGGTGAGACATTTTGCGGGGTGCGTAGTCATTCTGCATGTTCTGCTGGAATGGGTAGCCTTCTGGGTATACCTCTGGGGGTGGGAAGCCACCATGACCTCGGTAGGGCAGTGCCTTGGGAGGGTATTGCGAGGGGTTAGGAGGATGGTCACCATATACAGTTCGGCGCTCTTCATGGTGCAGTTTATGAATCGGCGGGGCTTTCTCGGGGAAGGTCGAACGTCGGGGGAGCTGGGGGGGCTGGGCCTCGTATTCCTGTCTTGGTTTTCGTTCTCGTTCCTTAGCCGCGTGACTTGCAAAGCCGTATGTGAGAGCTGCACCAGCAGCAGCGACTCCTAGGATGGCTCCCACGACCGTAGTGGTACTGAGGCCGTTGTTGTTGGAGCTTTGACGAGGCGAAACGGATACTGGTTCATCTTCCTTCTCGGGACAAGCGGCGGCACGTTGGGCCATCTCGGCAGCTGTGACGGTGTTAGGACCGTGTTTGGCGGGAGACTGACGGGGCTGAAAGGGCGGAAGCCCATCAATAGAAGAGGAGGACGAACGAGCGGAAGCGACAGGTTGTAGCTGTGGCTGTGACAAGGAGCGATTCCTGGTATGCGTTTTACGAGTCGTGACGATTGTAGTTTTGTAAGTCGAATGAGTGGCACCACCGTCGTAGGTCCATTCGATTACTCGACCATAATAATCTCGAGGACATGTAGGCTGGCGGTAGACGACCTGAATAGTATTGCCATCAAGGTCACGTACTGTTGCTCGCCTTGGGGTTTCACCGCCATCAATGCCTAGACGAGACCTGGGGCTGGGGCCGCCGGGATAGATTGGGTCACCATCGGTCTGAATGGCCAGCCACGGATTCGCGGTGAGAGCGGCCTCGTAAAATTCAACGATCTGTCCTGGGGCTGGCACCGCAATAACAACCGTGGAAATCCTGACAGGGTCGAAAGGGCGAGACACCTCACGAATCTGAAGTACTGGCTGAGGTCCTTTTATTTCCTCTCCACGCCCATCGGTCAAGGCTTGGCGATGTTTGCCTCCAGTTTTGGTGACACCAGCTGTAAGTCCGTAAGTGACTGTTCCAATAGACGAACTCGGATCGCGAGATTCGTTCAAGTATCGAAGGCCAACTGTTTGAAGTGTGGCCGAGTAGAAAGACGAAGATGATGCCAGGTGTGACACCTCAACAAACGGTACCGTCATGATTTCTTGTAGAGCCTGTCAAGTCGCCAGGAGCGCCCGAATGGTTGCCTGCTATGAGGTACCCGCTCGGATGCCTTAGCCAAAGGTTCTTGGAGTCTTGTAGTAACCCCAAAAACTCAGGGGAGGAAATAAATACTCTGCCCGTGTTTGACTGGCTGAGCAGCGCGTGTAAAAGAGAGGCGGGGGCTGGTGGGGAGACTGGAATATCGGTCAAGGCTGGTGATGAGTAATGATGAAACAAAAGTATCTAGTTGAGGAGCAAAATAACAGCTCCAAGTTTGGAAGGAATAATTAAAAAGAAGAAAAGAGGGAGGCAAAAAAAGGAGGGAAAAAACGGCGACAAGTTAGAAGGGAAAAGATGTAAAGAAGAATGATCCCAGGAATATTAACGAGTACAGCAAGGCAAGCGAAATGTTGGCCAGGTGAGGTGGCGGAGTGGATGAGAGAAGGCGGTCGAGAAGGAAATGGTAGGGATTGAGAGGCGACCAAGGCAAGAACCAAGGCGTAGAGTATCCGATTCGGTGCCCTGAGCCTGACTGAGACGAGTTGAGGTGAGTGAGTTGGCGAACTAAGGTAAGGTAAGGCAAGGCAAGGCAAGGCAAGGTAAGGTGAAGTATCCTTAGTGTCGTGCGAAAAGAAGGACAGGAGCTGGTCGAATGGGTCCGTATTTTGGAGTGGTCTAATAAAAGTCGGGTGGTGAGTTGTCTGCTCCTTAGTCGGTCAATTGCTTGCTGCTGACTTTGCTGCTCGGAACACCTTGACGCCCAATTTATGTTGACAAGATGGAATACCCAGATTCAAGATGCGAGATAGTTCAGGACGCACAAAGATCGATTGGTACCCGAGACCACAAATAATCCTCGTGATTCGGGATAGATGAGTCAATGCGAAGAAAGAGTCCCTAAAGCTAGGATATTGGACAATAAATGGAAATACAAGGGCCTTGGGGGAGAGGGCGGCAATATAAGCGACACCGTCTCGATGATGACTGCTGATGGCAATTGGAGCAATTGCTCAGAGGAACTGAGGGCTAGAGACTCCAGAGACTCTGTAAAAGGAAGAGAGAAGAGACTCGAGAAGAAACAAAAGAAGAAGAGGAAAGAAAAGGAAGACGCAGCTAAAGAGAAAAGATCAGCCGGGTGCCCTCAAAATGGAGGTGTTGTGATGGCGGGCTCGAATTAAGACTACTACAGTAAGGTACTAGCAGTACATTAGTAGTACCTACTACTGCTGTACTACTAGCTACTACCAGATACTCCATGGCTCAGGTACTACCTCACCCCCCATTTCTACCTCCAGTCAGACCCTCTCAAGCTTCCAGGAGTTCAGTCTCACTGATGGCTCAGGTGTCTCGTCTCAGCCAACCCTTCCGCTGCGTCTCAGAACGAGTCAACAGCCCAGTTCCGCACCTCTTGTGATTGTGGCTCTGTGACTCGTTGACATCTGACCCTTCCGGACCCAGCTCAACCATGGAGGGGTCAAAGGTCAAACAGAGCTAGAAGTATTCGTACCTACCTAGGTATGCAGGTATGTAATGTAATGCAATGTAATGTAGGTGAGTACTGTGTTTGAAGCCCTCTTTCTCCTCATCTGTTGTGAGCATGTCGATTGAGTCACGTCGCATTATATCATGCTGGATGAAATCACCGTAGCCACAAGACCTGAATTGAATTTGACACGGGCACATAACTTAGGGCTTTGTGTACTATGAGCTGTTATATATGCATACACTAATAAGGTACTGTAGTAGATGTCAAAGTAATTGCTCTAAAATTATGTATGGATGTACGTGTGTGAGTGAAGTTAGGCACATAGTGTGCCCACATTCCCGTCTTGTCTTCCACTTGGGTTAAGGGCAGGTCCACTAGCCCCGCGCCATCCGGCAGCACCCGCTCATGATCACCCCCTGAACCCTTCAAAGTCTGAACCAAAAACGTCTAGCTGTTAATAATAGGTGACTACAGTACATATCCATTCAATCCATTCATTTATCAAGACCGAGTTCTCCGGAGTTGGCGGTGATAAACACAAAAACTTTCTTTCCAAATTGATAGTGAATAACATACTGTGTCCATCCATGCGTGGAAACATCATGTGCCATCCTGGCAACGACTTGTCCTAACTCGGTACCTGCAGCTAGAAGGGGCAGTCAACATGGTGCGATAAATGGGCAGCAGTCGGGTCCATGGATTGGTGGGCAGCAGTTACCTTTACTTACCAAGTACCCTCCCTACTCCTGTATTTACCCTGAGTACATCAATACACCTACCTTAGTACCTTGGTACTAATGCATTGCGTGCGGTGCAGACAGCCCGACTGGAACTACAAATCAGCTCTCCAGGTCTTCTTGTGCTCATCCCAATCATCTTGGTTTATTAGCTATGACCACGGATACCACATGGCTCACCAAAGTCTTGCTTTGGGCATCTAGGAACACGCGCTATACTCTTAGCAAGATAGCGTGCTGCTGCGGTTATGTTTTCTACGTTCTCTACTGTACTGTACGATCATCGGAGAATAGCTCGTGGATACCATATTGGCCCAATGACTCCCGGCCACCGATGCGTGACCACGTCAAGCCCAGCGGCTGGACTCACGGACGCCGGCTTGATCCACCGTACCTCCACCGGCTTCGAACCCCCGGCCTATACCGGCCAACCCCGGGCTTCTGCTTCCACGTCTCAAGAAGCTTCTCATATCGCACATGTAGGTA
The DNA here is from genome assembly GCA_013623685.1 of Fusarium transvaalense. Lineage (NCBI taxonomy): Eukaryota > Fungi > Ascomycota > Sordariomycetes > Hypocreales > Nectriaceae > Fusarium > Fusarium transvaalense. The sequence goes on from JABFFG010000184.1 coordinate 23,924, forward strand.
TAGTAGCGTAGAAGTACGCCCTTGCTCCTCTGTCAATAGTAATGCACCTACCTTGAACAATATCCTGAACGACGATCTAATGTTTAAAGTAACCGGGTTTCTTTCTCAAGGGCGCCCAAGTTGTGGTGGAATGCATAATGCGAAACCGCAATAAACTACCCAATGCGTTTGTGATTCGCGAATATCGTCTAGGTCCAGAGCTCAGACTTGACCCAAACTTGCAACCAACCTCCTACTCAGTCGTCCTTTTCGCCCAACTGACATTTCCTTCATTCTTCGATTGATGCGTCCATTATGTCTATGGCACTGGTGTTTCTTTCACGTCAGGTTGTCTTGCTGAGAAATCCCCAACTATCGCTACAACTACAAAGGACATCAACCCAGCTCAGTGCTATTCATAACTACATAAAGCTAACATCCCTAGGTAGGTAGGTTTTCAATGAATGGGTTTTGCGCTTTTTGTGGCCCTTGACGGTGACACAAGCGATCCATCTTGGCGTTGGACGTGGGTGAGTGCTGTACTGGTAGAATCCTCCACCCAGTCTCCACGTTTGCCATGTGTCCATCTATCCATCGCTTCACTTCTATTTATTCCTTCTCCTGTTGGTGATTAATTTTGGACACACGAGACCATGGTAGTGCGGGGCGATCTGGTGCTACTCCAGCCCCCATTTTAGCCTTATGCGTATTCGCGGCTGCGGCGGACCTTTCTCACTTGGTGGCCTCAGCCCTGAAAGCGTATTTGGTTCAACCTAGTCCTGAGCCTGTTTGTTTGGTGTTTGTTTGCTGACACATCGCATGCACTTATTCGCTGCCTAGGTATTCTGGAATACTTTACACCCCATCATCCTCTATCATAATACACATTGATTGCCCTTCAGCTGTCGAGCGACTTGTCTGTCCGTCCACGTTGGCGTTGCGGAGAATTATTCAGCCTTGAATCAAATTACCCCATCATGACATAACCATGCCTAAAGTCACCCCGATCATCAGAAGTACCAAGTCTCATCGTATCATCCCACCAACCCCTTTCAAACATGACCTGCGATGGCATCTTATTCAGTGCTGCTTGGTTAGCTTGGTAAAGAATCAAGCGTGAGCAGGTCTGACACGGAACAAACTTGGGCACGGTAGCCCTCGAATACGAAGGGGCAAAACAGAACAGACTCGCTGAGCAACAGAAATGAAAGAACAAAGAGGAAAGTGTGGATCAGGTTGAAGAGACCCATCAAGACGACATTCACGTCTTGGACCCGATGTTGAACGCCCCATGTTTTGGTTGCAAAAACAAGCGACAGCGAACACCCCAGGCATTCCAAGTTACCGCCGAACCGTCTTGCCCCCAGCGACGATGTTGTATCGTCGTTGGGCGAGCCGGCGTTTAGCGTTCATGACAGCTTCAGTTCCCCGCCGTCGTCACTTCGAATGGATGGGTCTTACATGATGTCCCAAACATCTTCAGCAGCGTGGCAGAACTTGCTGCAAGCAACACTGGCAGACAGGGAGAAGTTGCTGATAGAAATCTTCTCGTCCACCAAAGAGTCGGCGAAGTTATCCTCACCCTTGGCCATAGCACCAACGAAAACGCAGATACTATCCTTGGAATCCACAGATTCGACATACTCACGAACCTTGACAAGTGGTGCGTCGAAACTCAGCGTAACCTTGCGACAGTTGGGCGGCAGATGGTCGGTGATAGGGTTCTGAATCACGCGAAGCAGCTTCTCGTTGGAGTTGGTGGAGCGAATAGACAGGCGGTGCAAAAGTTGCACCATGAGACCGGCAAAACGCTTAAATGTTCGGGGAATGCGGACTGAGGGAGAGACCTCAATCAGGACGCCCTTGGCGGTATGAATGTAGATCTGGAGCTTGCCAGCCTTGTTGATAGGCGAATCCAGGAGGGTCAGTAGACACTAAGAGAAAGGTCAGCATGTTGAATGCCGACTCAAGAGTTCAGAGTTGAAACCTGATGGGTGATGTCGGGACGCGCATCGCTAATATCCCGATTCATCTTACGCATGACACCGATGTGCTCATCGCTGTTGAGCAGAGAATACTTGTCCTCACGGTTGCGGCTGGTACCGCCGTGAGATGCCTTGTAGGTCTCAAGACTGGCATTGGACAAGACGACAATCAAACGCTGAGAGTCCTTGTCCGTAGGAGGGATGGGGGTGCTCTGCTCGGCTACCAGCTGAGGAAGCGAGGGAGGAGGAAGAGACTGAGTGCCTATATTTTCCGACATGTCAATGGCCACTCTGAAGTTATGGCAGATACTGCGTGTTGTTGGTTCTTACGAGGTCGCTTGACTCCAGCAGTTCGACGCTCGGGCGAAGACATGATGAAGAGAGAGAAAAAATTAAAGAGGAAGTGGGGGTTTGCAAAGCTTTGATGTTGGTAGCTCGAGTTTGTCTCAAGCAAGCCACAGTATGAATCAGTGAGCACGAAACGGCCAATTGTCAGATGATGATGTTTGCGTTTGTTTTTAGGGAAGACGGATGTTTGTCGCGTACAAGCGAAGAAGTGAAGTAAGTAGGTAGTAGGTAGGTCGGCAAGGATTAAATTTCGTCTAAAAGGAAAAAAAAAAAAGACAGAGCGGCAGGCGGTACGGATACGGTTCAGTTGAACTGACGAGGTGTTGAACCCTCAGGCCAAGCCAAATTTTGTCGCGTCCCCACATCTTCCGATACCCACGCACAGTTTGCGGGTCCCGGCCCCCGACATACGGACGGGCTTTCGGAGCATCCAACATTCAGTTCAGCTTATTGTACGTGATGGATTTTTTAATATGTCTCTTGGTACATAAAGAACGCTCACAGAGCTCGCCCTAACCTAAGGACCATAAGCCGTTTCCCTCTTGTTCTTTACTTATCTATCAGTACTACAACTTAAGTAGCATTCACTTAAACCTTGCATGTGTGAGTATTCGTGAGTCGTGTGAGGTTCTCTGACCCAATAGGAGGAGCAGTCACCATTGGTAGCCTTATGTAAGCAATCTACAGCACCAACAACGAATTTAATTGGCTGTGACTTTTCTAGATCAGCCTTTGCGAGCTGGGGATCCAACATTTGAACATTACTTCCAATACGTCCAATTGGCGAATTGTTGACGCTCCGGGCCTGCCAAACACTTGAGTCGGTAATCAACCCAAGAGAAGAAGTATCGGCATAATGTCTTCGCCAGTCGCTAAGGCCGCTCGCCGCGTCACGACCGAGCTTCGGGGTGTTGTCGTCTCTGCTGGTCTTATGGAAAAGACTGTTAAGGTTCGAGTAGGCGGCCAGAAGTGGAATAAGACCGTCAACAAGGTGAGAGAACATATTTGATGCGACCGAGAAGAAGAAGAAAAAGGCAGACTGCTGACAGAGTTTTGCCAGTGGTATGCCGACCCCAAACACTATCTAGTCCACGATCCGAACTCGTCCCTACGAACAGGCGATGTCGTTTCCATCGCCCCCGGATGGCCAACTTCTCAGCACAAGCGCCATGTCATCAAGGAAATAATTGCCCCTTACGGTGTTCCTGCCAGCGAGCGTCCACCTGTCCCCACATTGGAGGAGAGGATAGCGGACTATGAGGCGAAGAAGGCCGCAAAAGATGAGCGGAGGGCAGCCAGGCGACAAGAAGAGGAGAACAAGAGAAAGGAAGAAAAGCGGCTAGCAAACGAAAAGAAGGAAGCTAAGCGCAAGGCTTGGGAGGAAGCTCAACAAAAACGCAAATCGGACACCTCGGCGAGCGACGTGGACTGAATTCCCTGAATATTTATATCACAACGCATGACCGCAATTATCTCTGATGGTGAAATGGAAATGGATAATGCCGGACGGATCCCACATGAGGCACGACAGAGACATGCCGACCGGGCCAGCAGCCAGGCTCTGTACGATATACTGAGGAGAGCCGTATGACGAAATAGGGGCTTTCAAACCAACTGTACCATTTGTAACATATAAAAAGAAATACTATACATCTAGCCCGTTCAAAACTTCAGTACACAGACTCCGCAGTTTGATATCGGATACTCCTGATGTATAATGTGCCTGTGCTTCTGGCCACATACTGTATACGAAACGCATATTCCAATCTATCCACCTCGTTCTCCAAACTCTTGCGCCCAATCCTCATATTCCTTTAAGCCAGTTTTGCTGACGCTGGGCCTAATCGTTGTCAAACTTGCCTCAAAGTCGAGCAACTGAATTGGTCTAATCTCATCCATTGTCATATGCAATAATGCTTCTCCGAGAGACCGTAACGGCCCCATGGCTGCGTCCTTAGCTAATGCTGTGATGTCCGAACCTGAAAACCCTGTAGATATTGATTAGCTAGTTTACCCTTCTGCTTGTATTCGAAACTGCTTACCATCTGTCATTTCCACCAATTTGAGGATATCCTCATTGGATAGGTCGTGTTTTTGTTGGCCTAGCAAAGTCCGGAGCTGCGTCTCACGAGTAGTCGGTTCGGGCAGTGGGATGTATTGTCGTCGTACAAATCGCCTACGGGCTGCCTCGTCAATCGCCCAAGGTAGGTTTGTCGCTGCAAGAACAAGGACTCGGTTGGCATCTCCCCTTTCCTTGTCCTTCTCAGTCGTTTCTCTCCCAGCAGCAGCTCGTTGAAGATCACTCCATTGGATGAGAAACTCTGTCTTGATTCTCATGGTAGCCTCATGTTCTCCTGAGCCTGACCGTTGCGACAATAGTGAATCAATCTCATCAACAAATATGATACTGGGCGCCAATGTTCGCGCCAAACCAAATAAAGCTCGTACCAGCTTTTCTGACTCTCCCAGGTATTTGCTCGTTAGACTGCTGGCAGAGATTGAGAAGAAAGTCGACTTGGATTCTGTTGCCACAGCCCTAGCAAGCATGGTCTTTCCTGTTCCTGGTGGCCCGAACAGCAACATACCCCTGGCTGGTTCTCTAAGGCCCATGAAGAGATCAGGCCGCAAGAATGGATATACCACAGTTTCGCGAAGAGCATTTTTTGCTATTTCAAGACCGGCCACATCACTCCAACGGACTTCATCACCTTGAACGACAATATCGTTCAAGATCTGCTTAGCAGCCGCCGAGTCAACACCTGGAGGCAGGTTTTTGAGGATTTGCTTCTTCTTATTTTTCCATTCGGCCATATCGTCGTTCTTTTCGGATTCGGATGCGTCCGAGTTTTCATCTTCTGAATCAGCTTGTATAGGGGCTTCCTTTGCTTTAATACGGCGTGGGTTTGAATCGTGCCGATTTCTATCATCGCCAGATGCACTAGAGGCTGAAGATTGTCGAGCTTTACGGCCGCGCCGTCGTGAACGATCTCTGACTTCGGCATTTGACTTCAAAGGTTTCGAAGACCTCACTGGCGGCCTCACTGCAGTGCTTCTAGTTGGTAGATTGTTAGGAACACCTCTCCTCTCTGATCCCTCCCCAGAATCATCAGCAGTCTCGGTGTCATTAGCTAGCTCTTGCCTGGATACTTTGCGGGGCGATGGCGAAGCAACTGCGCTATACGAGTTTGCTAGCCGTTCAGTTCTAGTGGTATAGACGTCCGAGGAAGGCAAATCCTGGTATGAGGAGGAATTGAGAGCACTGGAAGCAGCGGTTACCGACAGCATTGACGGACGAGAATAGCAGTATTCATCAGAATGCCGCGAATTCCCTGATAGATCTCCATCAAATTCGCGATCCCGGGGTACGACAAGTCGTCGTGAGTGACTATCCCACTGTGTTGGCGCTGGTCTCCGAGTTTGGTCAAGCGTAGCACGAGAGACAGGGCTCGCAGTACCTGTAGTGAATTCTGACTGAGTTCCTCTCGCAAATCTGTCTCTGGACCCCAAGGCGCTCCACGCCAATGTCGCGGCCTTACTCGACCCCTCGGCGAGAGGCTTTGATGGTTTACGTGGTTTGTTGGACTTTTCGCCTGGTTTTCCGGACCGCAAAGTGGTTCTCATAGTGTGCTTTTCCGGGCTTGGTGTTCGTAATGTCTTGTTTGGTCTGGGAGGCAGAGCAGGTCCTCCGGGTGAAGCAGATCGCGGGAGGGGTGGGAGGTTTGGGTCGAGATGTGTGCTGGGCCCATCAACTATAGCAAGCTCTGACGATGTACGACGGGGCTGTGATGGGCGATGTGGAAGGGATGGTCTTGATAGCTCAGAGTATTGCATGGCAGTGATTGTGCCCTGTCCTAAAGATCCCCTTCCCTCAGGGAGGCTGGGACGTTTTGTCAACTTTCCAGGTGGCAGCGTCGAATCTTCTTGTCGTGATACTCTGAGAGCCTCAAGAAGGTCTATCCGCTCTTTGCATTGTAGCTCAAGTTGTTTGAGGGCTTCCTGCAACGCCTTCTCGGTGTCTGTACGTGGGCTGTAGGAAGGAGGCGCACGGTTTGCGTTGTAATCGTATATCTGATCTAGCGCAGCTCTCCAATGTCGCATCGCTTCAACCTCATTTCCCTATTAGTCGCAGTGATGATTAGTCTTCGATTGGCCGGGGCGTAACAGTCCAGCCTTACCTGGCCTTCATAATAGATGGCTGTTGAGCAGCTCAAATAGCTATCATCGTAAGTCTTCTGCAAAACAGCCAGGGCCCTGTTCCGTAACATGGCTCCGGCAACAGGCCAATACCATAGTAGCCCAGAAACTGGCACGAATTGCGCTCAAGTCCGCCGACTCTTGAGGATCGTCGCGATACTATGCGTTTTGGCGTGCAGGTTCTGCAAGAACGTGGGCGGATACAGCCTTGTGACTGACTTGTCAGGTTTTTCCCACACAGAGTTCCAAATTCAGAAGTTCGCGGTTGCTGATGTGTCGTATTCCGTGACGAGAGATCGTGTTTGTAGTCAATTATCACAAGACTCTCCTTGTCGCCGGTAGTTGCTCGTGATGAGGTTGATCGTCCTGCGTGCCTGAACATGGATAGTAGGTAAACTCCACTTGGGTAGGCGGTGACGTAGTCCAGGCTCGCACCGCCTACCCTTGTCGCAATCGATCGTGGCGGGGTAGACAGGACAGGCCCATCCAGCCTCATATCCACTGGGCAACCTTGCTACATATCAGCTGCATCTGTTGCATACAGCACGTTCCTACTAGTAGGTACTAGCTGGAGGTCTGTATGAATAATTGAATAAAGAGACTCAATTAATAACTTAATCACAAGAGATATTTAGCAACAAACCAATAATTATAACCCAAAGAGTCAGCCAGCCATACGTCAGGTGTGTTTTATTCACGCCATCTATGCAGCACATCATAATAGTCCAACATTTATATCATGTACCTACGGATCTGTCCCCGTGACTTTTACCCGCTTCAAGTGTCTATTATGTCTAGTATTTTCAACTCAGGAAAGCAAGACGCGGATTTCTGCCGTTGTTCTGGGGAAAATGGACCGTAACCCTTCGTCTTCCTCCGAGTCCACGGATTCGCTATCTCCCTCCGTTATGACTTCCTCTAGCTGCTCAAAGTCGTTGCAGAACTGTTCAGCCGCTTCCTCCGTGATTTGACGCGCTAGTTTAGAGTCCTGGAGATGCTTCAGGTTCTCCATGGCATCCATAAGTGCCGATGGCAGAAAGTCATCCAATACCTGGCTTGCCAGAGCCAGTTCTTTCTCATCCAACAATGTGGCACTTTTATCGTCTTCCTCCAATTTCGAAAAGATGGCGTCCAGCCCTGAGCCCTTTCGAAAAAAGTGGTACTGGCTAGTAACAAGCCCTTTAGCCTGCTCATCTGATTTCTCACACAGCTGCTTACTCCTCCGTTGTGTGAACTCGAACGGCTCTAGACATGCCACTGCAGAAGATAGACAATTGATAAGGAAGATGGCGCCATTCTTTGTGTTCATGTTCTTGACCATGTTCTCACAGCCAGCCATGAATGGCTCAAAGGCTTCTGCCAAAACGGTCTCGAACTCGCTTTCGCGATCCTCTGAGGCAGATAATGAAGAATCGTAAGTTTTCGCAATAGCCTTGAATTGTTTGAGCGAGTCTTGTAGAAAACCGGGTGGGCCAAGGTCTGACGGAGCATGTTGAAATTCACCCTGAAGAGTTGCGATGTGATCTCTTACTAGGGCTCGGAATTGCCGTAATGCTTCAGTCTCCAGCCCTCCAATTAACTCTACTAAGTTGGAGTTGGGGCCAAGTGTTTTTTGGAAAGTGATGCGGTAGAAGTTGATCAAGTTTGCCAGTTTATAAGCTTGAATGGTGTCCTCGTTGGCTTGGATCACCTGCTCCACCCGTTGACGAAGCACGCGAGCGGCGCCAGATATGTCACGATCTACCAGATCATTCAGGGCTTTGAGTGCATTGAAGTCGGCTTCGGCTTCGTCGTCTTCGGCAATGAGACGCCAGATCTCAGCATCTCGTCCAGACTTGAGCCCCTTGGCCAGTTCCTCACCCTCTGCAACAAAAAGAACTTCCAGTGCTTCGCGTTCGCTTACAGTAGCTGAGTGAATCCAGGCTAGCATGTCTCCAACATAGCGCAACGGGTCATGCGCCAGCATATCGATTGGTTTGACGGATGGATCTTCAGCTCCCGATGGTGAAGTACCGGTCAGCGCAGTGTAAAACGAGTCCGAGAGGATTCTTTCTCGAGCCTCAGAAAAGAAATCGAGGCAGTTTTGGAACAGTGATGGTCGTTCAGCAAGAACTCGAAGTGCCCGACGGATCGAAGAGTTCATTTGCGGATTCTCAAGATTCAATGTCTTGAACTCCCGCTGAATCCACTTGTAAAGTTTTTGGAAGCCGAGGTTGATGTTCTTCGACGTTTGCTCCATAAGCTCAAGTCCTAGTGTCTGTTTCTCAAAACCAAGGAGGATCTCGCAGTCCTTGCTAATCTTTTTCGCTTTACTTAAGGCATCAAAAAAGCAGTCATCTACCGGTTCAGCCGTCTGTGTCAAAGCAGCGACTTCGTTATCAGACATAATGAAATGCTTCCTGAAAGCTCCGAGAAGCTCCTGCTTGACCTCGACTTGTCTTTTCTGCTCTAGCAGAGAAGATGACTCAGAGAGTGCCGGTAAGGTCTGCCTATGAGCCTCGACAACTTGACTTTTCATTGTTTCATAGCCATTGTTGAGCTTATCGATAGTTATTTTGATTCGCCTAAGTTGCTATATCCACGTTGGTATATATCTCTCTGAAAAAAGAGAAACGAAAACCCACCTCTGCTACACGCCCAAATTCGGCAATGACTTCACCGTTGCTATCAATGACTTCTTTCTGCAGGTCCAAACGAATACGCCGGCGAGTTTCGGCGTCGTTGTGAATTCCACGTTCATCAAGAAGAGAAAGTGCGTCCCGGAACTCAGTGTCGGAATGTGTTGTTGAGAGAACACTAGTCACTTTAGTCGTTAGGGGCGTGAGGCCTTTGGATGTAGCTGAATGTTGCTGGTAGCTATCCGTTGGAGAGATCCCGGAACTGAGATTGTCCCTTAAAGGGAGGCTCTTAAGTGACAAAGAGTGATCTGAAGGAGCCATTCTGAATGGAACTCGAATATTGAAGGAGCGGTAACTTCTTGTTGTGACAAGAACTATTTCATTTCACACAAGTCCATAAGTGGAAGTCATAAATTCTCCGGGATTCGTAAACCGATTATGTGAATTCAAGATGAATTATTGAAGGGATAACAAACAGTTGTCAAGGTCGAATATCGCCAACAAGACAGATACTAACATGCTGAGTGCAACGGTGTCGTGAGCGGCTTCCAGAGGAGGAAGGCGGTGGATGACCATTCGTGGGGGCTCTTATCGGCATTTGTCTGGCAGAACTCACACCGCTCTGCAGCGTCATACCTGCGGTTGGTGATGCCTGGACCATAGGTTAAGACAAAGTATATAATGAGTACCCCGGCTGCCTTTCTGACAATCAGCTGGTCGCATAGTCATTATCATTTGCGATTCACACCTGTAAGTAATTAAATCGATAGTTAGAATTCGTGTGAACCCAGTCCTCCTGTTACTCTGGATACCTACCTACCTACCTAGTAGGCATGTGCTCCTGGTCATGCTTATCGTGGTCACCCCCCCTTGTGACCACCCAATTGATCTTTACATCAAAACTAACCTAAATTTCAAGACTCGATCTGATCTCAGTTCTGATTCCACCGAGTAACCCAGAGTTTAGAATCTTCACGCAAAATCTGCCTAAAACGATATCATCCTCACCATTCTTCTGCATCAAGAAGCTCGCCTCGACAATCCCCATCATCGTCGAACCACGCTCGATATTGGCCCGAAATGCCCAAACTTGTCCGTCTCTAATCGAACCAACCGATATGCGATGGCTTCGAATATATTCTCTCGGATAAAGTCCCCCTCGAGGGGGTCGCAGTCATTCTATCAACAGCTACGCTCCGGGGAAGACCCTGAGTACGATCCCGGCCTCGATGAAGAAAACCTTGGTCACCGGTTCGATGACTTTCACACTGAAGGGCTTGATATCGGTGATAGTCGCATGACAGTCGAGAGCGTAGCACTGGGTTCGAAAGGGAAAGGGAAAGCCGTTTTTCGACCAACAGCGCACGTACGAAGCCCTGGAGGAACATCACCGCGATGGCAACAACAAGAAGACGAAGGAGATAACGAAGTACCCGCGTCACTACTGATGGAACCAAAAGATATGGACCCCCATTCATCATCTCCCAAACGAGCAGCCCATCCTGGAAACACACGGGCTCCAGCAAGCGCAGGCCCGTCATCGGCACGAACGAGGGCTCAGTGGGAAGCGGTAACCGCACAACAACAACTCCATCAAGACGACCTGTACACTGCGCCTACCGGGCCACAGTTAATACCAGTTGCCAGGGGGACTATGTCAAATAATCCGAGAGAGAAAGCACTTTGGCGATGGGTCAACACCTCGAATCTAGACAGTTTCATGCGCGATGTTTACGATTATTTTGAGGGCGGAGGACTATGGTGCATTCTCTGCGCCAATGCTCTATGGCTTCTGTAAGTTTGTCAAGTTTCAACATTACAACAAGTCAAGTGTTAATGTGTAATATAGGGAAACTCTTTTCGTTGCTGTTTTACTCACTTTTCTCAGCCAGTGCATCGACTATTCAGCGGTCCCTAATAGTAGGTCGTTGCATGAAGTCATCGTCCCGCAATGTACTCGTAAGATGTCCGGGCTCTGGAACTTTGCGATCTGGCTCTACACATTCTTCTTTATCTGGAAATGTGTTCAGTACTTTGTAGAGATACGCCGCCTTACCTACATCAGGGACTTTTACATTTACCTCCTCGACATTCCAGAACAAGACATGCAAACTATCTCTTGGCAGGACGTTGTCGCCCGCATTATGGCACTCCGTGAAGAGAACCCAAAAACGGCAACAAACATTGCCCCGAGACTACGACAGTTCATGGGTAGTCAGTCTAAGGAAAGGCTCGATGCCCTCGACATTGCCAATCGTCTTATGCGTAAGGAGAATTACCTAATAGCGATGATCAACAAGGATGTTTTGGATCTATCCTTGCCGGTGCCTTTCCTTCGCGGCCGCCAGATGTTCTCAAAGACAATGGAATGGTATCTCCAGTATTGTATCCTCGATATGGCCTTCAATGAGCTCGGGCAGGTCCAGCAAGATTTTCTGCGTCCGGATCGTAGACGTCTACTGAGCCAGAAATTGAGGCAGCGCTTTTTGTTTGCAGGCTTTCTCAATCTCTTGTTTGCGCCAGTCGTGCTCGCATACGTCGTTATTGTCTATTTCTTCACATACTACTACGTCAGTGAACAGTCCCTCAATACGATTCTCAGTACAGCTAACCGGCAGTAGGAATATCAGAAGGACCCCAAACAAGCTGCAGCGCGTAAATACACATCTTTGGCAGAGTGGAAGTTTCGCCAATTCAACGAGCTGCCGCACATATTCTACGAGCGGCTGCACATGTCGTACCCATTCGCAACTCGATACATCGACCAGTTTCCCAAAAGAATAACCGAAGCAGTCGCCAGGACCATAGCCTTCATGTCGGGCGCAATCACCGCTATTCTTGCAATTGGCTCCGTTCTCGATTCGGAACTTTTCCTCAATTTTGAGATTACCAAAGACAGACCTGTGATTTTCTATCTAGGTATCTTTGCTGCTATCTGGGCGACGACTCGCGGCATGGTGTCCGAGGAAACCTTAGTCTTTAACCCGGAATACGCGCTGCGGAATGTTATCGAATACACACGCTACGTGCCGGACCACTGGAAAAACAAACTTCATAGCGCTGAGGTGAAACAGGAGTTTTCGGAACTCTACAAGATGAAAGTGGTCATCTTTCTGGAGGAGATGATGGGGATAATCACGACACCCATGTTGCTTCTATTCTCGCTTCCGAAGTGCAGTGATCAGATTGTTGATTTCTTCCGGGAATTCACAATTCATGTTGATGGACTCGGCTACGTCTGTTCGTTTGCCGTGTTTGACTTTCAAAAAGGTCCTGGTAATACCGGACCCCAAGGGCCTCGACCAGATGTTCGCGAGGACTACTACTCCACAAAGCATGGGAAGATGGCAGCATCTTATTACGGTTTCCTCGATAACTACGCAGCAAACCCGAAGACTGGAATTCCTGGTCACCTTCCTCCAGGACCGAAACCATCGTTTCATCCTCCGCCATCATTCCCTGGACTCGGCTCTCCCACGTTGGCAGCAGATATGCAGGGCTCTCACGTTGGTCGGACTGAGACGGGACGTGCCAGAAGTCGAGCCCCCGGGGGACGTGGCCCACGTGTCGGGGCGATGCCCCAGCCTTCTCCAATGGCTTCTATGCTGCTAGATCAGCATCACCAACCTTCAGGGGGCAATATGGTTGCACGAAGTCTGTATGCGTCAAGATATCCACGAGGGTATCGAGGGGAGAGCCAAATTATCGAAGAGACTGAAGCCAGTGCCACCAGGCGGAGTGGGGAAGACGATGAACTGTATGAGCCAGGAGGCGCGTTAGGTGAATCAATATGGGAGACCTCCCCAGCAAGAGGCGTGACTCGAGAGAACAGTGCTGCCAATACTGAAGATCCTGAAGCAGGGGTACTAGGTCTAATTTACCAACTTCAGCAGACTCAGCGACCTCGACGAGGAGGTGGAATGGTCTAAAGTACATCATCTTTATGTTTGATTTTGTTCAATTTTGGCTGTTGGACGGTATTGGTGTCAAGGCGCATGCTGGCAGTCATCTCTCCTAATACACTGCCCTCCCAAGACGGAGATGGATCTAATTGGCGTTTGTTCTTCATACATATATTGGTTATCATTCATTGCGAGCTATCTCCTTCAATTCGGCGTAACAAATTCAGAGCAGGGGCTTGAGTGAATGTGCCTTGGCTCATATTTGGGTAACAGAATTATCATGAGCAATGCCAGGTATAACGTAGGTCGTTCACGCAAAGAGTAGGAATAAAAATATGTCTCAACAAATTGACTCACCATTTGTTAATATAAATCTGGCGTTAGTCACTCAGGTGTGTCAACTTTGCCCGGCTCGGAGCTGTAATTCCGAGGTGTGACATGTGCCAAAAAGGACACCAGACCCGACGTGAGTGCAGGCGCCGACGTCGGCATCAGACGATTTTTGATCGATACCAGAAGGCCCATGATCATAATTACCGAGGAAATGGAAAGCATCCTTCCAATGATGACCCGAAAAAAGTGTCTACAGTCACAAGTGAAGGGTGCTACGGTGATGACAATCAACTGGAAGGATTGTAAGCTGGGCTTATTCAGACGCAGCCAAAGAATGGGGGGTGAGTATTAGTGTGAGTAAAGAAGGACTCTTTTTGATCAAGGCTACCTAAGACAACAAAACTGGGATGATGCCAACCATCGGCAACGATTGGAATCAAGGAATACAGAGTAATATAGTGAGAGAGGCTGGTTGCCGTGGTGGAGTAGGTAGTCTACCGTAGTAGGTAGTCAAACTTGAGAAGGAACTGATTGATTACAAATAATGGATCCCGCTACTGATTGATAACTTAATTTCATAGTATGTACGGATAGTAGTAGATTAGCAGTTAGTAGTAGTAGCCCTTGTACTGTAGGTACATGCCCTGGTCCATGGGTTGGGTAGCATCGCAGCAGCCGGGCTTTGATCCCCTGTTCTTCATGTCGTGAGTGCTTCTCAGCTGCAAGGAGGATGAGCACACCCTTATGGCAGTAGTTTAGTGAACTTATCGTACGTACTTATTTCTTCGAGCCATATCTCCATTCCCCAGAACTTTGGGGAGAAGCATCTGTTGCTGACCTTTGGGTCATGGACTACTTTCTGACAACAATGCTGAGAGTAAGCTTTGTTCTTACATAGGCGAATGTTTATGTCTAGGTTTAGTCAATTATTAGTGTAGCACGAATGTGGAATTCTACCTAATATATGCGATGTTGTTCATGTTTTGGTTCTTAGCCATTGTCCTTATTCACATCCTATTTACATCCTATTTCTAGTCGAATAACATAACTAATTCAAACTAGGTAGGTAGACATTGCTACCTCCTGAATGTGTCTTTTTCCCTTTCAAGGAGAAATGTGAGTAGCATTAAGTTTCGTTAACCAACAGGTATCCATAAGACTTCACTATGGGATTGTTGCTCACTTTCGGCAGTTGCGAGACATATACGACCATGCTCATCAGGTTCACTAAATTCTGATAGCGAAACCCATGAGACCTTTCCTACCTGTAGTGGATTATTGATAATATGATATGATATAAACCCACCTTGTTCGGGGACTACAAGTACATTGTACACAGGGAAATCGGTTAATTTACGTACAGCTATAAATTTCTAGTATTATACAGTAGTTATTGTGTGACCTTCGGGCGCTGTCATGCGCTGAGAAATAGTGAAATGTTGAATGAAGAGATCGCATCGACATGGATGGACCCCAGTCGCCGAGAAAAAGCAAGAGGATCCCAGAACAGGTCTTTGTGGTTTTTCTCAGAGCCCACAACAATACCAATGCTTTTTTTTTTTCCCCTTCCAAGATTACCCATCTCTTATGGAATAGCTAGCTCTCGAGTTCCATAGAAATGAATTATATATATGGGAAAGCGTTGCATAGGTACAAGAACTGGAACGATGCAGACTCATATCTCGGCTTGAGATAGCATGATAAGACATTGCTATCGACTGCGATACATGCACTTCCGCGGGGAATTAGCTACACCAGAGAAGATATGTGACCAAGGCACTAATGGATATCCAGACGGGCATATTGAGGTCGAAAACACGCTAGAGGAGGGGAGAGGATAGACCGAAGGAGGGGAAAAAAGAACGGTAGGCCGTAACTCCTCACCAATAATTGGACTGAAGGTACATCCTCACAGTCTTAGTCCCTAGCTCCTGCCCGGACTCCGAGGCCGTAAACGGAGCTTTTCCATCCCCAGAATTTTTTTTCTAGACAATGGCAGGTACTACCTAGATAGCTAAAGTAGCAGCTAGACTGCTGTACCGGCACCTTACCTGACCTGGAGTTTTTCCCGTCAAGCCAGACTAGCACAAGACGCCAACCTCTGAACTACTTTTTTGCTCCTTCGCCTCCGCTCGGCTGTGCTTTTCTTTCTTGCTCTTTATAACCGTTAACGGGAGTCATATTGTTGATTGATTGGCCTGTTCGAAAAGACCGAGTAGGTCTGGGAAAGGAAGAAAGAACCGGACATATCGACGAGTTTGCGCGGCACTTTCGGCTCGGACAAGTGAAAGCCGTATTTTCGCCCCTAGGTCTTTATCTCAAGCATCAACACATACTTCGACATCGTCATCGTTCTGGTTCGCGGCGACCACCCTCAGGCGCAACGTAACGACTCCAAAAAAAAAAAAAAACCCAAAAGACCGGGATTTTCATAACCTCGGAGCTCTGTAGCCGACTCGACACCCGGCACGAATCGATCGCCGTCGACTTTACCGCGCAATTACCTCCATATTCCCTCCAGTCGCCAATCTGGCGGCCCTCGAGACCAAACCCTTCGGCGGAGCATCGGAAGCTGTGGCCGCCATGGCCCAGCCAAGTGCAGAGCCAGTCGAGGAATACGAGTGAGCACTCATTCAATATTTTGCATACAAGTGCTTGGAGCATGAAATTGATCGGTTTTGGCGTAGCTATGAATCTCTGCCACCCAACTTCTCCCTGTTGCAGAACATGGCAGCAGGCGCCTTCGCTGGCATAGCAGTATGCTTCACTTGATCAGGCATTTCACAACACGCATGGCTAATTTCGTACATTTCTGCAGGAGCACACTGCCATGTATCCCATCGATGCGATCAAGGTTCGTTCTTCTCCTGCTCTATAATTTTCGATCAGCAGTCTGACACGCCCCAAGACGAGAATGCAGATTCTTAACCCCAGCACCACGCCCGCCTACTCGGGAGTCATTCGCAACACGGTTCAAATCGCCCGCACCGAGGGTTTCTTCAGCTTATGGCGCGGGATGTCTAGTGTCATCGTTGGCGCAGGTGAGTCTACCACGTCATGCTAGGACTCGAGCTCGCTTGGCCCATGTTGCATAATCGCTAACACTACTCAGGACCTGCACATGCCGTTTACTTTGCGACTTACGAAGCAGTCAAGCATGCTATGGGTGGTAACCAGGCGGGTGTTCATCACCCCCTCGCTGCTGGTAATTACACCTTGCAACAACACCTGCCGAATTCTTGTACTGACTCATGTCCTCCTCAGCTACCAGTGGTGCTGCTGCTACTATTGCTAGCGATGCCTTCATGAACCCTTTCGATGGTACGCGATTTTTGTGTCCTCTGTAATACCGAAGATGTGTTCGCTGACCATCGCTCCAGTTATCAAACAGCGTATGCAAATCCAAAATTCGAGCAAGATGTATAGGTCTATGCTTGACTGCGCCAAATATGTCTACAGGTCAGAGGGCTTGGGTGCTTTCTACATCTCGTATCCCACGACACTCTCTATGACAGTACCCTTCACTGCCCTTCAGTTCCTCGCCTACGAGTCCATTTCTACCGCGATGAACCCCGCCAAGACCTACGACCCAATGACGCACTGCTTGGCCGGCGCTGTTGCTGGTGGATTTGCGGCTGGTCTTACAACTCCCATGGACGTCATCAAGACGATGCTTCAAACACGGGGAACGTCCACCGACCCCCAAGTGCGAAACGTCAACAGCTTTGTTGGAGGATGCCGGCTACTTTACCAAAGAGCTGGCGTTTCAGGCTTCTTCAAGGGTGTGCGACCTCGTATTGTTACTACAATGCCCAGCACAGCCATCTGTTGGTCAGCATATGAATTTTCAAAGTAAGTTCCGTACGCTTTGTCGCCTCGGCCGAAGCTAATCGATTCACCTTTTTAGGTCCTACTTCATCAAGCGAAATGACGCTGCCTGAACGTCTTGCTCCCCAAATTCCAATCACCCAGGGCGACCAATTCTTGAGCAAGTGGTGAAAACGACTCCATTATCAAAGCACGACGGTTCGGTTCATTGAGGAGAATAGATTCGAGAGTAAGATAATGGGAGAAACCCTGAAATTATAGGGGATGAGGACGACTTTATCCACGAGATTCACCTACCTTAGGACAACTACCTTCTGATTCGGCGTTTGCCTGACCCGGTTCGCATTCTTATAACCAAGAATGTTTACTGGCTTTGCAGATCACCACGGCCATTTCCAAGGGTAAGGCCAAGTGATGCTCAGGACATCCAGCAGCGGATCGTGTACATAACGAAACATCATCATTTCTTACGAACAAAACGGACAAGAGCGGCGACAAAGGATCGGAAACGGGTGAAGGGGTGCTGGTGTTTATTCGCAGATAGACGGTCTGGTGTGTCATGATAGTTTTGCCAGTCAATTGTTTATATCAAGATACTAGCATATATGCTTTGGCCTTGCATAGGTCTTTGGCTGGCGCTGGTGCTTTGGGCGATTACTCCAGTTGCTGCAGTTCTCCAAAAGCTGTCGCTATCTGATGTGATGTATTGTTCGTGTAGGTGACAGGGCCTCTCTACTTCTTACTGAAATGTTGTAGTCGTGCCGATCTAGTTGGTCTGCGTCATCGAGAGCATAGTAATAAATGTTCTTATGTGTAATTCAATACTTGGTCTAAGACTAGGATAGAAATCAGGCCCAGGGAAACCTAGAGTCGACTTGGCAAGCTAGTAACCCCGAACCGAAATAGTTATCAAGATATTGGTGCTGCGTTCATTGTGCGTGTAGCTCGCTATATAATCAAGTTGCGAAAAAGAACTGCTATAACTCCCACGCCATGAACCCCAAATACTCCGAAGGAAGAGAGGCGTGACTTGTAGATATCTAGTAAAGACTTGAAAGCCGACGCACTCTGCTAATCCAAACAATTTTGCTCTTGAACTGAACCACCCGCTGTAAGTACTCTCCTTGGTTGGAGTCTTCATTTGCAATAATCAGATACTGGTCCAGTGTACTTTTTAAAAGCCGAACTGTTGACCTCCAAACTGGAACTTGATGTTTGGGCCACCACCACCTTGCTGGAACATGAAAGGATGCCCACCGCCGCCGAAGGGGTTGCCTTGCTGGAAAGGATTCCTGGGTCCTTCATTTGAGTTAGGATCATCGCCATTGTCGAAACGCGCTCGTAATTCAGGATCACTGAGCACTTCGTATGCTTCGTTGATGCTGGCCATCTTCTTCTCAGCCTCCTCCTTAGGAATACCTTGCTTGGCAGCTTTGTCGGGGTGGAAGATCTTGGACTGCTTGCGGTAGGCGGATTTGATCTGGCGTTCGTCGGCGTCGTGCTCGACACCAAGGACTTTGTAGTAGTCCTTCGTCTTGCTGCGCTTAAGAGCAATATGAGCCTTGTTAAGGATGGGGTTGACCTTTTCCTTCTGGTCAGGACGAAGCTCAGCGGCCTTCTGGAGGGTAGCAATAGCGGCATCGTATAATTCACTCTTCAACTGAGCCTTGCCCTTGTGGAGCAGACCCCAGAAAGAGTCAGGATTTATCTGCAACGACTCGTCGCAGTATTTGGCAGCGTCTCTGTGGGTTGACTAAGAATTGTTAGTGACCCAGGAGAAAAAGAAAAGAGACGAACATGGGAATCTTACCTCCGTATATGCTTGGCATGTGAGCTCAATCAAGGTTTCTAGCAGCTGTATCCGGGCATTCTTGGGGATGCTCTTGTTCTCCTTCAGTTCCTTCACCTGCTGTCGAACATCAGGGACCAGGCCAGGCTCGTCGGTGGTGCCAACCAATGTCCTGCCTGCTGTGGTAGGCTGGGATCGGTTGAGTTGTCCTTGTATCTTCTTGTATGTCTTCTCCACTTTCTTCTCTTGTTTGTGTAACTTCTTGCAGATCTTGGAATCTGGATCAGACTGGAGGCACTTCTTGACCTGCCCAATACCGTTTTCCATATCACCCAATGCGTAAAACGAAGTAGCGGAGATAACAACGTGCGGGCTTGTGTCTCCGGGTTTCATGTGAAGTACATGTTGCAGATCGCTCATGCCCACCTCAACATCACCAAGCTCGAAGCGGCAGTGCGCCCGAAGTTCGCGCAAATGAGGAGATCGACTGGCAACGGCAATGGCTGTGCCAGCATGGCTGACACACTCTTCCCATTTCTCGCCCTTCCCAGCCATCTCTGCCAGATTCGCCGCCAGCTTGGCTTCTTCAAGCTCTACGACCTCGGCCGAGCTAGATGGCTTGCCAGCAAGACCATATTGCGTCTTTGCAACATCCCAATCTCCTGCTTTGGCGCGCAGCCTAGCGAGTTGAAGATGGGCGCCCTCGAAGCCAGGCTTGAGCGACAGCACTTTGTTGAAATCGTCGGTTGCCTGCGAGGTTCGGCCTAAGGAGAGGTACGTGGTGGCCCTTTTGAAAATAGTCAAATAGTTGTTAGGGTCCCGAGCGATGGCCGCATCATAGTAGACGAGAGCCTCGTTGGTTTCGCCACGAGACAAATGCGACTGCGCCGACGTGAGGAGCTGCGCAACAGGAAGATCGGCAGGGATGTCCTGGGGCGAGAGGGCATTCGCTGAAGCGAGCAAGGTCGTAGCAGCGACTGCCAAAGCAGCAATGTTGAGGTGCATTTTCAAGTATTGTTCGGTTCGAAGTACACGGGAAGTCAAGGAACAGGTCGCAGGTGAATGATATCTATAGGTGACACATCAACTTTTTGATAGTTGCAATAGTCGGCGGCGGCGACGACGACAACAGTAGCAACTAGGGAGCAGTTTGTTTAGAAAAAGGATGAATAGAAGGGAAAGAATGCAAACAATTGTCGAGGACAAAAGGACAACTTGATCATAAAGAGTACACCCTGGAAAGGCGTCCGTTCCATTGACTTAACAGGGAAAGTCGACGTCAGTCAGTCAGGTACACAATTGGCTCCTTATTGCAACAGGTGGCCACAAGTACTCGCCTAACAGGTACTCGGCGATTCCAGGCGCAGTTCAAGTTCCTGCGCCCGAGGAATTAGCGGCGGGCGCTATAAACTTAGTGCTATCAGAGACCGAATCATGGGGCGAGCTTGTGCCTAGAGGTGCACGTCTGGGCTCCCACAGACAGTACGTATCGATCCTGCAGCTTCGGTTCATGTGCTTGCCCGGGGCTTGCTATGCTGTGGCGTCACAACTCTTTGTTACCTGGTCTCGACCCCCAACTCCAGGCTTTGTTTACATACAATTCCAGCACACGCCCTTGGGTCTAGACATTCAACATTAATTTCATACTTTTGCGTGGCGCATCTCACCATGTCACATCATCGTCTTCTCAGTGAAGATTCGGCCATCTTCTCGCCTTCAGTCGCTCGCATTGCTGCCTCCACCGCCCGCGACTGGTCATATATCGACGCCTGGCTTTCTTCTAAATTCCACCCGAGCCCGGTCCCTTCTTTCGAGCGAAATAATGATACACTCAAAACCCTCCTCGCCCTTGCTTCTGCAAACGAAGCTGCCGACGAGGAACGTAATTTGGTCGCAAAAGCCGAAGCCGCTGCTCTACAGGAGCTCACCGGCTCTGAAGCCAACATCGAGAACAAGAACCGGCCGCTGAGAGAAGGCCTGATCGAGGCCGTGCAGCACAACTTGCCTGCTGATGGAAACACAGCTCTTGATACCATGGCCAACGTAGCCCTCCAGTTCGGTGTCGCCTTTCCAGAACCTGAGACATTGGGTCGACGCATGATTCAACTTCAGTCAAGCATACACGATGCTGAGCAAATGAAGGCCCGTGTTGAGGTCCTACACAAACACATTGACGATGAAGCAGCTCGTATACATGACATTCTCGAAAACCTAAAAAGCGAAGATTATCAGCCTCCCGCGCATCTAGCCAAACAAAACCTTGACATGCAACGCAAGATCAAGGCACTGTCCACCAAGCTGCCAGAGCTGCAAGACAAAGTCGCTTCGCTTGCTGTATCTTCCAACTCCTCGCATCCTACCGTCGCAGACCTCGCTCGTGATGAGCAAGAATATCTGTCCATTCTGGCACGGAAGAAAGAGCTTGACCTTCAGCTGGCCTCTTTCCAGGGGTTACCAAGCAATCCAGATATGGCGAGAGCAGAACTAGAGGAGCTCCGACAGGAGCTTCATTCCATAGAAACACAGCGCGATGCTGTCTTCGAAGGTTTAGTGGAACGTGAGAGTCCGGTTAAGCGACGACGCTGACATTGTCTCCATTGATCTTTGGCTTGATACTATACATTAATGACATACCAATACCGTCAACTGCCCTCGCGTGGCAAGTTGACTCCTCAGCAAATTAACGCTAAATACCTATGTGACCAAAGCTGGTACAGCTTCTATTGGTTGCGTCGGCCTTTACCTGCCACGGCACCCCCCAATCGTCCAAATTGTCTGCCCAAGCCTATCCTCTTTGCTGGTACCGGAGGAGCTGGTACTGGTTCCTTTTGAGGAATTGGCTGGAGGCCAACACCGCGCGTCTCTTTGCCCTTGGTATCTACAGCTCCATCACCAATGCGAAGCTCACTGACTCCCATTGGTGGCATCTCATCACCGTCCAGGTTGTTTTGACGCTGAGCCCGCCGCGCCCGTTCCTGGACACTTCTGAATTTCTCCAGGAGCTCAACCCAACGTATATTTCCTTCTTCTCTACTCTTGAGCCGATTTGGCCTGTCAAAATTGGAGCTGCTCGTAGTCGTAGGGGCACTGTTAGAATGTCAGTATAGCTGTACCTAGAAACACGTCGACGAAGTTGAAGAAAGAAGCAATCATTCTTGATCGTTAAAACCACAGAAACAACTTGGAGACTTACGTTCGAGGTGCTGTATGTAGATATCCTATGGAGCTGACACTGTTGAGTCGGTTTTTGAGGGCAGCAAAAGCCGAAGATTGCGGCAACAGCATCAGGATACCGTACATGCATTTGTACAGATACGGGTACTTCTCGGGCTCCAGCAACTGTAGTCGTAGATCTGAGTCATTAATTAGCCTACGCAATTTGAATCTGGATAGATCTAAACCTCACATGTAAAGACGGGTGACTCAATCAACTGCACCAGCTTATCGACCTGAATGAGCATATTGACCGTCATATCCAACTCGCCGCTGAGCCAAAGTCGTTAGTCGGATTAGGGTTAAGTCTTTGCATGACTTACAAGATCTGCAATAGGTTGTATGCTTGCTCATAAGCTTGAGCGAGAAGACAGAGCGAGAAGGTAGCCACGGCGTTATAGCACCACGATCGGAACAGCGCTACGAACAGTGTCTGGCCATCCTGGAACCTGTTAGCATCTCCCGAGCATAGCAATGTCTTGTGAGTTCCCACATACCCTGGTTTCAAGGTTTCGCAACCTTTTTCGAACATCGGCTAGTTGAGGGGCGGTAATGAGGTTGTTATTGAGATTTTGTACCATTATGCTGGCAAACTCAACATCTTCCTCCTTTTCGATGCAGTCGGCTAATGTCCTGTAAATCCTCTCGGGGCTCAGACTCAAACAAAGCTGTCGAATAATAAGATTGCCCCGTGTTTCAAGCAGCTTTCTGTCTGTTGAGAAGAGCTGCAACAAATTAACCATAAAGTTGGCAAAATAGTCGTCCTCTGTATTTCGGGAGATTTGCGAGAGGAGTTGCAAGTCCTTGGTAACGACAGCATCTGATGGATCTGACAGCGTCTTCAGCAGCGCCGGGAACGTGCCATCATTAAAAGCAAGTACCTTTCGAGGAGCTTTCCTGTGCAACATGATAAGCCACGTCAGGGCTGCCACCCGGGTAGCTTCATGATCATTGAGGAAGAGGAGTGTCAGAGAGTTGACAGCTGCTGCGTAGTCCAGATCAGCTTGCGTTTGAGTGATGTTTATGTCGGTAGGGGTCGATATTGAGCGACCCTGAGCAGGTGTAGGACTACGGAGATCCAAATCTCTGGAGCTCGATAGAGACGCCCGGTTGCTATTTACACCGTCAGCCCCCTTTTCTCCAGGGACGGGTAATCGAGAAGTCGAGAAATTCTGAGGTGGTTGTGCAGGGGGTGGCTGAGTCAATTCGGAGTCATCGGATAAGGAAACAACATAGTCCATTAGACAAGTATTAACTCGAGTCGCTGCTTGGTGGATAGTTTCCTTGGTACTAGCCATAGCTGGAAGCATATGAGCAAGAATTTTGGGAGTAAAAGGGAGGACTTCCTCAGGGCAGATGTCAAGGAATTCTACAACCCATCGTAAAGACTCGAGGAGACAGTCCTCTTCTGTGAAATGTTAGCTTTGGTAAAAAAAAAAAAAAAAAGTTGGAGAGCGAGTGACGAACCCAGTGGTGAATCTAGAGTGGCAGTAAGGATTTGGAGGATTTCTTTGTAGTTAATTTCAACGTCCTGGCCAGGAATCCAATCTTCCCCGCTGCTATCGTCGTCGTCATCCAGCGCAGCATCGGAGTCCAGCTCATCCCCTTCTTCAAAGTCTGGGTTTATGGATTCACTGTCGATAGAATCTTGCCGCTTTCGCTTGGCACCTTCCTTGGACCTTTTGCTTTCCAAAATTCCCTTCTTGATGCGAGCGATGCGCTTGATTTCGTTGAGGAACTTGTCCAAGCAGTTCTGTGTGGCAACCCGCACATCTGAATTCTGATCTGACAAAAACTTGAGAAGGCCCCCCAAAAAGTCTGGCAAATATGTGACAAGCTCGAGATCCGGTATAGAGTCAAGCAAAGTAATCCAACCGACAAGAAACTGGCGCGTGAAAGGGTTGATAACCCATATACGCTCTTTCAGTAGAGGAATAAATCGGGGTAGAGAGAAAGCTGTAGGTAAGTGCGAGTTCTCCCCAAAAGAGACCTTGTCGTCACCATCGAACTCCGGCGGTGCCTCTAGGATGGACACATAGGAAGCGGCAGACTCGGACACGATATCCTTGACGAGCCGGTCTAGCAATTCTGCTCCATTCTTGACCGATAGCTCTGAGTCTGCACCAAGCTAAAGAGGTCGAGCAGTCAGCAACCTCTGTCTTGTTCGGTATTTCGGAACCATGCTAAAGACATACCTTGCAAAGCTGATCGAAGATGCTATTAAAATACACCAGAATCTCTCCTTTTGCAACCTTTGCTATGTTATACATGGCCTCGCAGGCATAATATCTGACCCTGGCATCTTGGTCGGTGAAGCATGCCAGAACGGGAGGGACAATTTTGGCGAGGTACCTAGGCAGTTCCTAACAGAAAGATCAGAACCGGACTGACGAGGAGCATGTGTTGCCAAGGATGCATCCAGATAGGCTTCTTTTTTTTATGTGTCCTTGAGTGGACGATTTCCCGAAAAGTTAGACTTACTGGGCCGAGAGCAATAGCGGCGGCAGCTAGGCCTATTAAACCGCCATTTCTTGCATGAGGTTGATGCACAGCGTAGGCATACTCATTGCATAGCTGCTCGAGAATGTCATGAACGCGCTGATAGTCCTTAATGCTAACGAGATCTCGAATCACACGTTCAAGCCTATGAGATAGAGGTAAAGGTCAACAGCTGAAGTGCCAAGGTGAAAGACGCAATGTAGTAAGTCATCGGCCCAAGGGTGACCACGACCGAGCTTCGTGTCTACTGATACAAGGTTTGGAGATATTGCGCAAGCACCATAGGAGAAGTGAAACATACTCAAGAGCCCCAATCTTGCGTTTGTCATAGAGCTTATCGTTGAGGGCCCGCTGGATGTTGGCATCCATAGCTGCGGTTCATTCACATCGTCCGCTGGACGCGATCAGCTAGGCTCCGGTTGGTGGTGCTCAGAGTGTAGCCTGATTGTCCAACGATAGTATTCGAAAATGGGGGCGAAAGTGTATCAAGAGATAAGGGGTGAGGAAGAAAGGTCAGTTCAAGTGTCGTCGTCGTCGTCGTCGTGGGAATTAGGTTCCAAGGAGTTGTGGTTGGTTCGTTTGAGATGGAGCAGGGGAATCTGACTAGCACGCACTGTATGGTAACTTTGAGCATGGAAGGAGGAAAGCAGCCAACCCCCCACTAATGCCCCACGACTGTCAAGACTTGGGTGACTCCCACCTTTAGGACTTTGTACTCCGTGCTTGCTTGTGATCTGACGTACGAACGCGTCTGGATAGTATCAAGGCAGGTAGGTAGGGAGAGCTGCCCAGGTTTCTAGACAGTTTTGTACCTGATCCTTAAATATATGCTTTTTTATTCACAAAGACTGTATGCAGTAGAATGCCAGAAACAGATTACCTATATCAATGTGCCCGCCCTTATGATTTGTCTCGATTGAATAATTTTAGTTCATGTCGCATCCTCATAGCGCCGAAACACTCTAGCTAGGCCTAGTATCAACCTCCATTTCCGGCCTCAGAGAACAATACCCCTTTGAGGATACTACCTATGTAAAGGTGAAATGTCTCTTTCAAATCCGCACGCGGCCACAAATAACCAGCTTACATGTCCTTGGCCCCTCACCATCATCCAACCTCGTGCGACCCATCGACGTCACTCAACTGCCACCACTAGTCCATGTGATAGGCGGCAAACCCGGTTCATGCGCCCAATGTCGGAGCCTCAACCAAGGACACATCCATCCATCCATCAGGAACAAAAAAGAAAAGAAAAAACTATGGCTTGGGTCAATCATCAAACATGTGACCTGGGGTCATAAAGAAGACCGCGAAGACGACGTTTGTTAGGCTGCCAGACTACTTCCATACCTACTTAGGGAGCCATCAGAAAACTTGACCTCTAAGCCTAGGGATATAAAAAGATGGATAAATAGCATAAGCTGAGCCGCTAAACTCGTTCTTAGGCTCTCGACAGTCAAGTCTTTGAAACCGCAATGGCCAAACTAATGTTGATATCCCTCAACAGTCTACTAATATCATCGTGGACAAGGCAGACTCGAAAGCTCTAGGGAGAAATGCGTTACCTTCGCACCATCATGATTATCCATACTAAAATTCGAGATGGCTCAGCAAGAAACCCGATACCCGCTGGTCATACTGTGAATCGTGCAAGCGTACACTTTGTGATTCTCATCCTCAAGTCTCACGAACCCGGACTTTATCAGCTTCTAGACCAAGACATGTACATGAAATGTCTCGCACAGAACAAAGCTTGCTTCCAGGTTAGGCTAAAATCGCGCTTTGTAGTAATAACACATCTCAACATCTGAGACAGAATCACGATTGTTAACAATCATGGTGCTATAAAGCTCTTCATTAAGTCATCAATCTATCCAGCAAGTAACCCATGATCAGTAGGCCCTTGAGTTTATTCTATATTGAACTTTTGGAGACATTGCAGATGTGGGGCGATCAAGATATATACAACAAGAGACATGCCCGTTTACCTTGTCTAGTGGTGAGACAAATCTCCATTCTGAATCGATTGCTGGCATTTGGCAAGAATCGCCGCTTGTCGGGACACCTCAGCCAGTCTTCCAATCACTTGCTGATTACCGTTGGCGAATCCATACAACGCGTAAGGGATGTTGACCTCGTTACAAAACTCCTGAACTAGCTTTTGTGTGGCACGCAGGTTGTGGCGGGGCACACGAGGGAAGAGATGATGAATGACTTGGAACTGCAGACCACCATGGAAGAAATCAAGCCACTCAGGGCAGTCGATATCCATGGTCGTTCGAAGCTGTCTCTGAGGGAAGGACTCCTGGGGCCCCAACTCTACAGTGCTCATGGCGAAATGAGACAGCACAATCTGAACATGCAAGGGTGACGCAGTGATATTGCTGATCATGACAAAGTAGAAACGAGTCCAGTTGTCAGGAAGCATGTTGTAGACGAGGCCGTAACCGAACCACGTCCAGAAGAAAACCTGTCCAGTGATCTCAAGCCACCAGATAGCCAATGCGGGGCCCTTCTTGGGACCTCGGCCCATGAGAAGAAAGTCCCAAGATAGTCGGTAGAGGTTGAAACGGGCCAGGGCAAGCAGCGGGTAATAGGTCCAGGCCTGGACCCTTAGGAGGACCTTGGCCACGGCATCGTAAGACATGACTCGCTCGTAGTATGTCGATCTCAGGCTGCCAAGTAGGCGGTGCGAAACGGCAAAGAGAGGCATGTGTTCAATATCAGGGTCATGTTCTGGAGCGTTGGTAACAACGTGGTGCACGTTGTGATTCCGCTTCCACCAACCTATCGAGAGACCTCCCATGAAGTCGGCAATAAGGGCGCCGATGCAAGAATCGACGAGGTAGTTGTGGGTAATACCCATATGGCCAGCATCGTGAACAGTGAAGGAGAGCTGATGCCATAGGGCGCCTAGTAGGAAAGCGCTAAGGGCGTACCACTCATAATGCAAACAGATTGCTGAGCCAACAGCCAATGCAGTATATCGAAGGAATTCAATTCCGTAAGCTTTGTAGTTGCAGTCATAAAGCCCGTTGTCGTAGACCTTTTGGTGAAGCTCACGGTATTTGGCAGCAATTTTGGCTTGTGTCTCTTTATCGGGAGGAGGGTATTTCTCGAGGTCAAGATTGATGTGTTGGCGAGTGATCGTATCCAGGTACGACATGCCGTCCGTCTCAGGCTCCTCGACACTGGAGGCAGACGATACCGAAGGTGCTCGAGCTCCGGCCTTCTTCTTGTCCCCCTTTCGCTGTCTAGTGCCCTCTGTAGGTTCTTCATCGAATACCGGGGACGGAACACGTGTGGACGGCACACTCGAGTCTTGGTCGTTGTTCAAATCGCCTTCTGAATTGGCCCGCTCGATTTCTTCTCGTGTACGATAAACGCCGCCTTGGATAGGAGGCAGCAAGTTCTCCCAGGTACCTTCGACGCGGCCGATACGATAACGCAATACGTGCTGGCGAGTTTCGTAACTGTGGAGGCTGTATAAGCACAATTAGCATTGTCCATACGCTCATCCATTTGGTAAAGACAACTTACGCATCGATCTCATCCGAAGCGTCTTTTCCGACCAGGTGAAGCATGGCTTTGTCACCGCCTGGATGATACGGCATCCAAGCATCCATCTTGATTACTTGGTTGTGGAAGATAGTGATATGCTTGCCTTCGGCAACCAGAGCTTCGACGTCGTCTCGAGACATGAGCTTTGGTGTTCTTTCGGGTGCATTGCCAGCCATGGGCGGCAGTCCGGTAACAACTGAGGTATGCGCCATAACGATTATTTGGCACCAGAAACCAAGTTACCAAGTAGCGAAACAACCCAAGAAAAAGAATGTGTTGAGACTCCTGCACAACACGGCCGAGTTGTTCAGGATTGAGAAGGAAGCCAAACAACGGAAACAGAATAAGTTTAGATTAGAAAAGTCTAAAGGGTACAGAGGAGAAAGGGGGGAAAGAGGGCTAATCAAACTCAATTCAATTCACCGCATCTTACAAAATGATTGTTGAAGGGACTGCGTGCTGTTTTCTAACACCAACAGTGGTGGAGTTGGGGAATCGGGAGTGCAACTGGTGGCATGGACATATGGAACTTGAAAATGTGGCTCGATCTTCCTTCGTGACAGCGGGGGGCGCAAGGGGGGAAAGTGCGGGTCCGGCGCCCGCGGGCCATGATATCTACTAACCTACCCCGCCACCATTAAAGAGGTACAGCTACTGTAGAGGTATGGAAGTTAGCTGCGTCAAAGGCGTCGTCGTCCCTCTACTCTGCAAATATTTGTAGTATCATGAGCCACAGAATACTAGAATGACATTGGATACTCTCAACTATACTTATATATGCGTGTCTATTTGATT
The DNA here is from genome assembly GCA_013623685.1 of Fusarium transvaalense. Taxonomy (NCBI): domain Eukaryota; kingdom Fungi; phylum Ascomycota; class Sordariomycetes; order Hypocreales; family Nectriaceae; genus Fusarium; species Fusarium transvaalense. Next base: position 52,968 of record JABFFG010000184.1, read on the forward strand.
TCAGCTTCATAAATTAAGATTGATAATTCATCTATTGTGTAGCCAAGCTGCTCATATAATCAATCGATCACATCGACGTTTTCCCAAATCTAAGAGATATCCGAAGATCGACATGCAAAAGTGCCAGTGAATTGGTTCGGCTACATCACATCCATGTTACCAGAAATATCCCTAAATGGATCCTCAGCTGCAAAAAAGACCACTGGTAGAAGATGAACCGATATTGTGCACCCCTCTCGAGAACCTTTCGACTACTGCTACAACAACCTTGCAAGATCCTTGCATCGCTTTGCGCTTTAACGTCCTCATACGCAACATGAGCAAAAGTAATAGTACTCGAATTCGTATTCGAACTCCTTGCGAATGCGGATAGTATCTAATTGGAGTGACTTTCACTCCATGCTTGACAAACCTCTTTTCATGATAACGATTGTACAGACTTGTTCTATTTTCCAGCATTCTTTTCTCGAAACAACTCGGCGTTCATGAATATTTTTGAATATTGTATAAGCATGATGGGCATTTATCAATGCCACCAAAGCGGTCCAATTCAAGACAGCATAACATCACAGGACGGTATCAAGAGGTGGCAATTCAGGATTATGAACACGGAACAATACGTTAACACAAGTAGTTGCAATTCTATCATTGTTTGCTCTTCACCCACTCAAGACTTTGACTAATAATTTTCGAACGCAGGCCACACATCTGGCCCTGTAGTTTCCATTCATCATGCTTGAACAGACAGAAATTATTACTAGTTTACACAACCCAGAGTCCGAGACGCCCCGGGCTCTATCCCGTTCGCACTATCCTTGCGAGGCCTCTTCGTGACCCTGTGTTATTTTTTTTTAGGTATGTTCTTGGCGACTACAAACGCTCTTTGATGTCTATGCACTGAAGAGTGTCTGTTCCTCGCCGCAGGGAGCACAGAAGAGACCTGCTGCTGCCAACCCGACACACTCGAAGTCGCTGGAGCGCAGCAACCTATCCAACTAATCTCGACCGCTCAAGCATTGCTTAGTAGTGAATGGCCTTGGCGTGGGTGGCCATGGCAGCCTCCTTGAAAGCCTCGGCAAGTGTGGGGTGGGCGTGGCAGGTTCGGGCAATATCCTCGCTGGAAGCACCGTACTCGAGAGCCAGGGTACCCTCAGCAATCATTTCACCAGCGTTAGGGCCGATGATGTGGACTCCGAGAAGACGGTCGGTCTCGGGATCAGCAAGCATCTTGACCATACCCTCAGTATCGAGGTTAGTCTTGGCTCGGGAGTTGGCCGCGAAAGGGAAGCTTCCGACTCGGTAAGGGATGTTCTGGTTCTTGAGATCCTGCTCGCTCTGACCAACCCAAGCGACTTCAGGGTGAGTGTACATAACTGAGGGAATGGCACCGTAGTTGACGTGGCCGTATCCCTTCTTGATGTACTCGACAACAGCGACGGCCTCCTCCTCGGCCTTGTGGGCAAGCATAGGACCAAAGGTGCAGTCACCAACACATCGGATGTGGGGGATCTTGGTTCGGTACTCGGAGTCAATCACGACACGACCACGGTCATCAGCCTCGAGGCCAATGTTCTCGAGACCGAGGCCGGCGGTGTAAGGTCGTCGACCAATAGCAACGAGGACGACGTCAGACTCGATCTGCAAATTCATTAGTGTCAGTTGCACGCGGTAGGGGATGATATACATACAGACTCAGCCTTGCCACCCTTGGCGGAGTCAATCTCAAGCTTAACTTTGTCGCCAGACTTATCACCGCTGACGACCTTGGTGTTGAGCTTAAACTCAAGACCCTGCTTCTTGAGGATCTTCTGGGTGTTCTTGGCGATCTCAGAGTCCATACCGGGGCCACCGATTTGACCGAGGAACTCGACGATAGTGACCTTGGATCCAAGTCGCGACCAGACGGAAGCCATCTCGAGACCGATAATACCACCACCAATGACGGTCATGGTCTCGGGGACCTCTTCAAGGGCAATAGCACCAGTGCTGGTAATGACGCGCTTCTCGTCTATCTCGAGACCGGGGAAGGGAGTGGCCTCAGATCCAGTAGCGATCAGAATGTTCTTACCACGAACACTGGTCTCACCGCCCTCGTTGAGGTCAACCTTGATCTCGTGCTCGTTGACGAAAGAACCGGCACCCTTGATGTACTCAACTCCGTTCTTCTTGAAGAGGTACTCGATACCCTTGGTAAGACCAGAGACGGAGGTCTCCTTGGCCTTCATGAAGTTGGCCAGGTTAAGCTTAACATCGCCGACCTCGATACCGCGGTGCTTGGTGTCGTGGAGAATCTGGTGGTAGAGATGCGAGTTGTTGAGAAGAGACTTTGAGGGAATGCAGCCGACGTTCAAGCAGGTACCACCGAGGGAGCCACGCTTCTCGATACAGGTAACCTTTATTCGTGAAAGATCATGTCAGCCAAAACTGCCCATCGAGCCAATTCCTCGAGTTGCAAACTCGGAGTTCAGTAGCGGAAAACCAACCTTCATGCCCTCTTGTCCAGCCTTGATAGCAGCGACGTAGCCAGCAACGCCACCACCGATAACAACGAGATCCTTCTCCTCTGCAACAAATTTCAGTCAGCGGATTGTTCGGGGTCGTGCTCCGATGAGCTCGGAGGTAACATACCAGCTGCAGAGGCATATCCGCGGGTCCATCGCGACAGCGAAGGGGAGGCGACGACGCTGGGAAGCCTAATGGATAAGAAAAGAAGATGTTAGTGAACGAGCTATTTTTTCGTTGATGACGGACTGGCTGGACCCAACAGAAGCGGGCTTGGTTTAGACCAACTCTCCCCAGATCAATCGCCGCAGAGCGCATTGCAATAAACTTACGTAGACCTCTGGAAGGCAGGGCGAGCAATAGCTCGTGATATTAAGCGACTGGAAAGCATGATGGGGGTTGTGTGGAAGTGCAATTGGGGACACACAGATTGTGGAGAGAGGAAGGGGGAGGACGAGGTAGAAAAAGTCGACAAGAGGCAAGGGTGAGTGAGGTTGAGGTTGAGGCGTTACGTTACCGCAACAAAGCTCGTCCGTCTCAAGACTAAAATAACCTAAAGCACAGGGCAATATCCAGTAAACTACAGCACAGCAGCAGCAGCAGCATCGGACAGGGACTCTCGGCAAAGGCTCGCCCGCCCGCCTGCCTGCCCCGTACTATATTACCTATAAACCGGCTCATCAGGTAATTTTTTTCTTGAGGGTCACCCGATACCTCGACACGATTGGCTTTCTTCTCGGTGAGGGAGCCACATGCATAGCGTCTGATGGTCTTCACCTGTAGCGCGTGCCTTGTAGAGGCTTTGCTACACATTGTAAGAAAACCGCCCCCCCTGGACATCTATCTCCGGATAACGAATAGAACGCGTCCTTTACCCAACTTCTGGAACTATTCCCGGATCTGGTTCACGGTTCATGCTGGGTTATGCCTAGCAATTCGGGCACATCGTCCCAACCAACGCCGAAACACTCGTCCCCAAAGTGCAAATCGCCCCCAACGTTAGGCCGTCCGTCTCTACAGCTCCGAGATCCCGGCGTGTCCCGTTCCTACCCGGTTACGGACGTTAATTGCCTTCGGCTTGCCGACGTCACGCAACATAGATTCACTCACGGAGCAAGTTACCGACTCACCGAGATGATTGATAATACAAAACATAGCCGTCATGAATTCGGACAGAAATGGTTTGGAAAATGAGAAATATTCCCCCAGGCATGTCCATCCATGACTATATGCCCATCTCTCTATTGGAAAATTTTAAATTCCTATTCTAGATTTCTATTGCTGCAGGCTGCACAATAATCTGCACCTTCGCACAAACGCTCTCGAGCTTCTTTAACTCTTTGGCACTAATCAACTTCGTCTTCCGGACCTTCTTCCGTAACATCCAATGTATTCCAGCGGCTAAGCCCGGCAACTCTCGTGCTGCACCAAAGATCTTCTTCAGCTTAATGTCTTCCTCAGAACTCTTGTTTTTGGTGCGGCATTCCTTCAGGAGAGCAATGATGAGTAGTTGCACAAACATTGACGCCCAATGGTTTGTCTCAGGCAGCTCCAAGGGTTTGAGGATGGCGATGGATAGCGTGCCATCAGCAACAAGGGCCGCGTAGAATTTGGCCACGTTGGTGATGCGCCTCTCATCCTTCATACGTTCAGCGTCAGCCGTCTCATCTTCTTCAGGGGCTTCGCCAAACATGGACTCTCCAAGGCTCCTGAAAATCTTCCACAGCCGATCCTGGATGGCAAATCTGATTCTGCTGTTGAGCAAGCATGCTTTTCCTCCTACGAGAGCATAGTAGGGATTGTACTGCATCTCGCTACCTACACATTGAACCAACACAGTGGCAAGAGCCAATTGGTCATCCTTCTTGAGTTTCAGGTTGACAAATTGCCTGTACGCGTGTTCGAAATTTGATGCAGTCATCAGGGCTGTGAAGATGGCAATCTGTGCCGTTCCGTTCAGGCCTTGAGCTCGAGCCTTTTTAGGGTAATCGGGTAGAACGATATCCATGTCTTCCTGATCACTCATCTCTACATCAGACGTACGTCCTTTCTTGCTCTTATCCATCAAGGTATTCGGCACACTGGCACTCGGTAACCACCACTGGCCTCGTGTTTCTGCCTCCTCAATGTCTACCAAGCCCACAGCCAAAGGCGACAGACCGTTTAATCGGCGTGCCTGAGACTTGAGTTCAACAAGCCGCTTCTTCATGCGCTGTACATGCTCTGAGACGACGGTAAAATCCAGACCTCGGGCCTTGCGTTTGCCCTTCGTGAGATCCGTGATGGTCTCAATCATGAATTTCGTGCGAGCAGAGACGTTGTTAAAGCCCGCCTTTGCAACAGATTGATTCAGTACACCAGCAACGTGCTTTAGTGTTCGTTCGTCGTCTTGCTTTAGTATTCGACCAGCCATACGGCAGATGCGTAGAAGAAGTTCCACGTTGATTTCGTTCAGGTCGCTAAGGAACCTCTCCATATAGTCAAAGATGATTTTGCAGGTGACAACTTCGAACACGTAAAGCTGCGTGAGTAAAGTCAGGATATTGGAAGCTTCCTTTTGAATGGCTGACTCGGCACTGAGTTCCTTGCTGGCTTGTTCGTAGTGGCCTTGAAAGTTTTCGACGATGCGTCGGACCAGAACCGTACCAAAACTCGACCCAACCAGTCGATAGGTGGCAGCCGCAAAACCACCTGTGAGTACAAAGAATTGGTCGGGTAGAGTTTCTGGCTTGCAAATTTGAGCCATGATCGCGTCGGTAATGACATCTGACACATCACCACGAGCATTGTTCTGGTAGAGTTCTTCGATGGACTTGACGATAGACAAGATGTTTGCATCTGTGAGGCGATTGATTAAACCCTGCACTTGTTTTCGTAGTCGACTTATGCGTTCTTCTTCTGAGCTTGCAGCTCTTCGTAAAGAAGGAGGCACATATTTCGCAACGGCGACCCCAGCAGTGGGCGCCACATAAGGATTCTCTCTTTGTCGTGGTTCGGCCGGCTTGCCATCTGCAGCATCATCGTCGTCGAAACCACCGAATGACTCGTCGTCAAAGTCACCAGCATCCTCCTCATCCTCATCCTCATCCATCAAGTCCAGATCATCGTCTTCCTCTGCAGACCCGTGATCCAGATCCAGGCCATCATCGTCGTCATCCTCCTTGTGACTCTTGGACCGACTTGGAGTTACAGTCGTCTTCCTCCGCTTTGATGCCAACCAGTCGTCATATTCGCTCTTCCTCTTTTTATTGTCATTGTCGCTCAAATCCTCTTCGCCACTAAGTTCGCCTAGAAGATCGCCCAGGCCGTCCTCCTTGAAAGACTGGGGCAGTGATTTTCGCCCCTTCTTGATGCCCAGTTTCCGCTCAAAAGCCTCGATCTCAGCATCGTCTTGGGCGAGTCTTTCTTGCACGGCTTTTGAAACTCCTTTCTTGGCGCTTTTAGGTTGGGATCCGGCCTCTGTGTCGTCCTCGTCTTCATCTTCGTCTTCATCTCCGTCCATGATATCCTCTAGATCGTTGTCCTCGTCTAATGAGATATCTCCAGCGTCTTCGTCGTCCTCCTCTTCCCCGTCATCCTCTTCATCCTCGCTGATCTGCTTAGAAAGCCTTGGCTGAGGCTTGTTGACTGGCAGCTTTCTTTGCGGACCACTCGATTTCTTTTGGATATGGTTCGTTGGCTGCGGTCGCTGCTGGGTTGGCCTTGTGTATACATGGGATTTCTTCTGCACGCGCTGTGCTTTGCGCTGCTCTTTGCGGGTAAGCTGATGACCAGCCTTGGGTCGTCCGTTTCTCTGAGGTTTGTGTTCTGGGACATCCAAGCCCATACGCTTAAAAAGCTTCTGCTGAAGCTCTGGGGCGGAGGTCATCTTGCTAAAGAGATTTGATAAGGAAAAAGCGCTCTTGTTGCGCCTAGAACAAAATCTGTAGGTCAAATCGGAATTTTAAGCAACCTGAAGTAAATGTTTGACAGCGTTTAACCTTATTTTGGCAGGCGGTCAATGGGATATTTTGCGACTTTGGTAATAGCGTTGCGACAATGAGTCGCAAACCGAAGAAAAGGTTCCTAAGTGATTGTAAAGAAGTGCTTCTAAAGTCTCCTTGAGGTTAGATTATCCCAGTCATTTCTGCTGCTGCTATCAAAGGTAAAAGAAAAGAAAAAAAAAGTTCAAAATACGGAAATTTGACCGGCAGAAACCACAATTTAGCAGGTTCAATTAAGCGTACCGTGCTGTTCCACCAGATCATGAGAGGCAGCCTCACCGCCTGTCAAATTAAGATTGGTACAGCTGAAGATCAGCCACAATCCATCGTTGCCACAATTTTTGCTACAGGCCACTCAAGCCACTGTGCCCCCCCGACGTGATCTATGGCGGGGCACAAGTTGACCACCATCAATGCCAGGTTCCCGCTTAACACTTATCTCTTTGACATACATTCACTTATTGGCTGTATTTCATATCTCAACATCACTATGGCCGACTCACATATGAGCCATGACGAGGCATGTATTTCCCCAATATGCACCTGCGGATACCGTATAGAGCCTTTTGAAGAGTACTTTCCTGACATCATGACAGTTCTTCGCAAAGCTGGGTGAGCTCTTCAACCATCGCAAAGGCAGCGACCATGGCGCCGTCTACCTCAGCCAAAAGCGACGTACGTGAAAGTTCCTCAGTACTGTCCATCCCTGCTAAAACTGTTTCAGTCACCTACGGCCAAGATATCCCAGAGCCCTCAGAAGAAGAACCCTCACCAGACCTCAGTCCTGGCAAGCCTTTACCCCTCATTATCAAGGCAACAAACGGCAAGGGTAAGAGGGACCGCTCCAAAAAGGTCAAACTATCCACCGTTGTGAACCCCGAAGATTTGGAGGCATTTTATGTGCGGTATGCCGATGTGTGCAAAGCGGGCATGACAGCCCTGAAGCCAAGAGACAGGAGCAAGAAGAAGGCGAAGGCTAAGAAGAAGAAGGCCGCAGCATAATTTGACTTCAAAGCTTGGAGTTTTCACGGATTTAGAAACTAAGGTTATGCCATCGATTAATGAATTATCATCCTATACGATGTCCTATCGAACCACCAAACCGACATGACTACTAATTATTAATACATAAAAGAAATGGCAAGCAAAACATAGCGGACACCCTCTTCAGCTCTATTAAGCGTATACGAATTGAGCGGGTGCATAAAGTGCGGGAAAGGGGCTCAATCAAGCCTTTAGCAGACTCTGCCAGTGTTGAGCTGTCCTCGGAAAGCGCCAGGGACAGCAAGGCTGGAGTGGGAGTCGGCGAAGAACTTGGCGGGGTTCTTCTCGATCTCAGCGACGGTGAAGCCAACACCGCTGTCCTGTCCTTCAACCATAACACCAGTGCGGAAGGGTCCCTGAAGGCAGCCTACAGCGTTGCGGCGCTTCTCGTCGCCTACGGGGTTAGGGAAGGCAATGCTAGGTTACAGGTCAGCTCATATGTCACCCAAGTGTTCCTATTACCATGTGTAGACTTACCGAGGAGGTCCGGACTTGCCCTTGGGAGCCTCGTGGATGTGAGTAGCCGTGTTGGCGGGAGACTGGTACTCTCCCTCGAATCCCAAGAGGGTGATGTTGTAGCAGATGATGTCCTCATGGGAGTTGATGCCGAACTTGAAGATGCCCTTGCTTCCCTCAAGACCGCCAGTGAACTCGTTCTCGGAGTCCACAACTTGGTCAGGAGTAGCAATAACCTCCCAGGTAGAAGTGAAGGTGAAGGGGACGTTGCTGCTCTTGGGCTTGAGGAGGCCAAGGATGCGCTTCTCGTGCTCCACGTTAGGGGTGGGAGAGGCGGCAACGAGAGTGCTGAGAGCAACGGCGACGATAGAGAACTTCATGTTTGCTTTGGAGTAGAGAGATACGAGAGTATAGACGATAAGTGAAGAAAGAGAGTGTGTGTGTGTGAGTGTAGAGTTGTTAATGTGAGAGAAGTGATGAGAGTAGTGATGATATCGAAACTGAGGAAGAAGCTTCGTCCTTTATAGATATCCTGACAGTCAAGACATCTTGACAACTCTCTAGAGACTTCGTGACAACGTCATCATATCAATTGTTCATAGCATCACGGAGCCTTGGTTGAGGATCTTGTCTACGGTAACTTCCACCAAGGATTCCAACTAACAATGTTGCCAAGCCTGAATAGTTTGGTGTGCACGGGGCGTCAAGGTAATCAAAACATGTAGGGAGCTATCTGCCTGGTATTCCTTGACCTGCAGATAGAGAGTATGAACCAAGACATCCCTTACCAAAGTGTCCAAGTGACGCTTGTAACTCGACTTACCAAGAGATTTGGCCTTGAGCTAGCAAATTCACAGCCACACTGCCCACGACGCCAAGACTTTTTGGTTCGTAAAACACCAAACAAAGATTGCAAATACACAGTAGGGTTCTTAGTCCAAGGTATAGATTTCTTACGTATGCGGGATGCTCATGTGGATATGGCTACCATGTAGTACTGAGCCGGACTGATATTGGCGATAACATCAATCGTCAGCCGAGCACTCTCCCTCGCGGGATCCTGCATCTCCCGAGATACTAGCACTGCTTCTGGTACGTGAGGTTCTACTCTTGGGAAGAAGCAAACCTGCCAAGCCCACTTGGCATCGAGGAGGAGGGGATCTACAAATGCGCCAATTCCCGGCCCAGGGTGATCAACAAGACAAGCTTATTTCAAAGCTTAAACAAAGCCGCTTGTTATTGGCTCATCTGAATCAAAAGGTGATTATGCAGTACAACAAAGTACCTACCAGACAGCTACCCCGATATGGCATTGGGCAAGGGAGCTGAGTCTCTGTAGAGGAATGACTACAAGCTTGGCAGATGTCGATCAAGGACGTCCTTGAAGTACGGCAAGTCAAGCATCCGGCTTGGTACTCTGCCGTATCCACCAAAATTAAGATGCCACGGGTTTTTTTTGACCTCGCATGAGACAAACCAGCGCATTCATCAGAACTGACAAAGCGTTCCTGTTGGAATCGTCGCTCGCCGAAGACTATCGGACCTCTACCCTCACATGCTTTGCGCACGTTTGTCTCGGTAAAGCTCATCACAATCGAGGCAAATGTTCACTGCTCAAGACATATCATACCGCATTATTTCCAGGCCAATGGGAGGCTAGTGATCGAGAGCTTCGCTTGCCATGTCATGCGGAATCCTATCGGCTCTGATATTCCCGATGTCAACGTTGACGTACCAGTAGCCAAGGCACTGTAGGGTTGCTCGCTGAGGCGAAGGTCAGCCTCTCACCACCATACTTCTACCCCGCAACCTATTATACATAGCTTCAAGATATATAGCAGCCGAGCGTGAAAGTGCTCTGTTCATGGACGGAGTCTCACAAGCTAGCTCTGGTTTCTGATAAGTGAGGTTACACCTATCATTTTTTCAAAACATGCAACAAAGTCAGGCCAGATTACTCCCCAACGCCAGCATTCACCTTCCGATCTTGGGTATCCTTTACCTTCATTAACGTCGTCGCTCAAACAGCGAACAAACGGTATTGCCCCAAGATGCTACGCATGCATGTCCGTACGAATCCTACGCTCTTCCCTTCACCAAGACCACCTGCCACCATTCTTCTTAAAAACCTTCGGATGATTACTCGAAATACATTCTAAGTAGAGCCGTGCAGTCTCCTATGAGGCTGCCAGCCCGAGCAGTAATCCATTCCTCCGTTGACACAATAGCAACCTTGCCCTTATAACCGCTCGCCACGATTGAGGCGTGGGAAGTGAGACAAGTCGGTGCTGTTTGGTAAGCCCTTAATAAGATCCCTGTCCCCAAGTACCTCGGTATATTAGAGGATAAAGCGTCGATTCATCCTCAAGATTGATTTCGACCGCAACCGCACGTCAAGATTCCACCGTCGACATCCTCCAGCTTTTGCTGCTCATGTGAAAAACGAAAAGTGCCAGAAAAGAAACAAGCCGATATAAAAGGAAAAGATGCGAAGAGGGCACAAGGCATCCCCGCAGGCAGGAAGTTGACCATGATCGTAACAGAACATTGCTGCATGAAAACCCAAGTTCAGTATACATCTTCAAACCTCCCTTACATGATCTGATCCTGAGTCAGGCCGCCGTGAGGATCTGTGTCCATGACGTCGTTTCCGCCTTGGTTGAGATACTTCACGAAGCTCAAGTTGAGAGGGCGTCCGCCGTACTGGTAACCTTGAAACTTGGTAATGGCAGTCTCAGCGGTCTCGGCCGAATCGAAGCGAACAACGCCAGTGCCACGGGAGCGGCCACTAGGCTCGTACTGAATCTCGGCTTGCTCGACCTTTCCGATGGTGGTGAATAGCTCAACCAAGTCGTCGTTGCTGGTCGACCAGGGCAACTGTACATCAGGTTAGTAGTGACTCGTGTCTATATAAAGCAGGGAGAAGCCTTACGTTGCGGACATAGATGATCTCTCCTCTGTCGCCGCCGGCAGTAGCGTAGTCAGTGAAGGGATTGGGAGGGACGGAGCTGGCAGGGGGCTCGAAGCCGGGTCCGCCAGGGGCACCTCCGCCGAATCCTCCGCGGCCGAAGCCACCTCCAAAACCACCACGCCCGCCGCCAAAGCCGCCGCGGCCACCAAATCCTCCACCAAATCCTCCGCGCATGCCACCGCCAAAGCCACCTCGGCCACCGAAGCCCATGCCGGGTCCACTGCCGGCGTAGCGGTCCTCGCGAACCTCGATAACGCGGCCTTGCCAATCGTAGCCATTGAACTGTGCGATGGCGTTACGGGCGTCGTCAGGGCTCTCGAAGACAACGATACCAGATCCCTTAGGACGGCCATCAGGTCCAATATGGACGTCGGCTCGAATGACTGCGCCGTTTCGAGCTATGTGACGGTTAGACTCCAACTCCACCGGGTGATGGGTTCGGAAGAAGAGTAAAAGCAATACGTACCAGCTTGACGGAACAGGTCTTTGAGATCCTGCCAGCCTACGTTGAAGGGAAGCTACTGCACGTCAACTCTTGTCCATCATATTCACACGAACCGGGGTTGAACAAACGTTGGCCACATAGATCTGACGGCCGCCGCCACCAGCACCACCACCGGGAGCACCACCGCCATATCCAGGGTTGAAATGGCCGGGCATACCACCGCCGCCGCCGAAGCCGCCGCGGTTTCCACCAGTTGCTCCAATAAACCGAGGCTCAGCCTCACGGTCCTTGCGATTCTGTCAGCTTGATGACCATGCTTGGCTTGTGGTTATTGTTACTTACCTCACGCACGTAGACTAGGCGACCCATGAGATTCTGGTTGCTCAGTTGGGCAACAGCCGCTTGGGCTTGCTCCCGCGTAGCATATTCCACAATTCTGGGCATCTATTAGTCAAGTCCGAGGAACTTGGAATGGAAGTCGACTTACCCGCATCCCTACAATTAACCCAGGACAACGTCCCACCCGTCAACCCAACCGTCCATAAATGCTAGAGGGAATGGAAAACCACAAAGGAAAGCCTGCCAAGGGAAAAGAAAAAAATCATGCGATGAAGCCCACCTTCGACATTCCATTGGGAAGCAAGAGCACGTCGGCAAAGAGCACCTCTCCAGCTATACCATTTCGTCAGTCCCGTGTATTCCACCTGCGTTCCGCGGCGTTGAAAGCCTCACCCTGTCTCATGAAGTCCTTGAGGTGGTGCCACTTGACATCGTACGAGAGGTTACCGACGTAGACTCGGCGGTCCTGCTGGGACGATTCGCGAATGTTGTTCATCATTTGTTCTCGAGCAACGGCTCGTTCTTCGTAAGATCGGTGAGGAGCCTGTCCGCCGTATCCTGCACTTGGTCCTCCACCTGGTGCGCCTGTGCTAGTCATGGGCGAGCGATCACGGTTTCGTCGATAGTCGTCCCGGCTTCCTGATCGGCTGCGGGGGGAGTAGGAGCGGCGTCGGTGTGACCTTTCGGGGCTTCTTGAGCGTCTGCGGGGAGATCGTGACCTCTCACGCTGGAGCTTGTTAGCTGGGAGGAGTACAAGTGTGGATGCCATGCCAAAGGCTTTGTTCCGTGAACTGCAAACGCCAATATTGTGCAGAGTGAGGGGTATTAGGGACTGAGATGTTTTGGGTAAAACAAGGTTGCGCGCGCAAACCGAGTTGATTCACTGCCCGCCGCTACTGCTGCCACTGTCAATGCAATGCCCATTTGGAAAAACGAGCAGTGCCAAACGGTGACATTCCTCAGCAATTGTCTGTCGGCACGTAGAACAGGAGAGGAAGTAGCAAAGCGCACTGCGACGGCCATCTCGGAAGAATGGAGCTGTTGAGAGCTCCTTCTAGTTATTCATGTTGCGCTCAAGGTTCTTGAGAAGAAAGCGGGGAGGAGCAAAGGCCGCAAACCGATCTGGCGCGGGGAGCGCACAAGCTCGGCATGGCGACAGAACGATTGCGCAGCAGAAAGGCAGCCTGAACAGGCAGGCGCGGTTTAATGGTGAGGTTGGGGAAAAGCTAGAAATGAATCAAGTTTACTTACGGGTCGATAAGTATCACCAGAATCAGCTATAGAAAGGTGAGCGTCAGAATCGGAAAAGTCAAGAAAGAACAGAACCTCTGCGAAAGATGCGCAATAACAGGAAAGGGTGAGGGAGAGAAAGAGTGTTTGAAGTAACAGGGAGTAATGAATGGTAGCTTGGTTGAGGTACGTAGAGAGGTCAACCTCTCTAGTGGAGGGGTGGTGGCAGAGCCGGGTGGACCTTGGCGGGAGATGCAGGTAAGGGGGCTCGATAATGCAATGCAGTGAATGGATGGGGAAGGATGATGCGAGAAAGAAGAGACGGTTGGAAGGGTTTGCTGGAGTGGAATGGGGAATCTCCGAGACTGCATCAAGCAAGAGGTGGTATCACATTGATTGATGAAGACACTCCAAGGAGTGGGATCGCATGTGCAGATACAACAACAATACAAGACACAGCAGCAGCAGCAGACAGGCAGGCTCAAGATCTGTTGTGTTCAAGTCCAGGGAACAAGAGACTTCGGGTCATGACTTGGATTGAGCTCAATAAAGCCCGGGAGAAGATGGATGGGCTTGGGGCTGGGCAACTACAGCAGAGTCGTCGAGCCTCGAGGAGCCATCGAGGACGACAATGGGCACTGCAAGATCAAGACGACAAAGAATGGCAGCACACACGTTGCCTCGCAGACGCGTGGTGCAGTGTATGGCCAGCCATCATAGTATACCTAACGAACAACAACTGCTGCCGCCCACGGAAAGAAACCAGGACAAGAGGAACCAAGCAAAAGATGTCATCAACATACCCATTGTGATTGTGGTTTAATCGCGTGTGTAATACGTTTGTCTGTCTTTCTGTCTGGATGTACAGAAAGAAAGGTCCCTTTTGGTTGGGGGTGGGTGTCCTTGTCGCGTAATAAGGTAGGTTGGTAGGTAAGTTGGTAGGTATTGTGAGTGACGAGTGACGGGTGCGAGTTCGGGCAGCAGACGAACTGGCGCGACCAGTTTCTGGGAAGGGTAGGTCGCGGCGGAGGGGAGCGGAGACGGGCCGTAGGTGTCCACGTTTCGTAGTGGGAATATTAGGAGGGTGAGCGATTGATGAGCCGAAGATAGGTAACTATAGGGGTGACGAATACGCAGGTAGGTCTAGTACCTAGGTAGTAGTCAAGGTATGATACCGTAGGCTAATAAAAATGCCTGGCAGTAAGGGGACAAGCCACGAGCAGGAACCCAAGGTCAAGAATTTGCGATTATCGCATAAAATTTCCAAGCAAGCAAGCACCAATATGCAGGCGACGAATGAATCACAGTTCACTTGCGCGGGTTGGATAGGTAGGCTGGCTTGGCTTGGCTCGACTGGGCTGGGCTGGGCTGAAAAAGGTCTCGGCGTGCGGCGTGGTGGTGGTACAGTACCAGATACCAGCGTCCGGGAATTGGCTGGTCAGGTTGGCCGAGTTTTTTCTTTCGCCAGGGACGGGAGAGTGTCGGGTTCGGGCGCTTTCAAGGGGGTTTTGAGGAGACGACAGTAATGGAAGGACGATGATGGAGGAAGTCTGTGGCTCTTTAGTGCTGACTCTGACTGTCAAGGTTCTTCTCACTCCCTCTTCTTCTTCGTCTTGTGTCGTAAAAAGAAAAGAACGCGTTGGGCAAGAGATGAGGAAGGATCAGGCGACGAATGAGGACACGGGACCGGGGTAAGACCAGGGGCACAAGGACGTGATGGTATCCACTCTAAAGCTTACTGGACATGAGCATGATAACACGAGGTGCCATGAAAGTTACGTTGCCAGCCTGTGGTATACAGTACAGTCCACAATATCAGAGCTAGGACTGCTGTAGCTGTATTATTGACTTGTAGGACATGACTTTTATTTACACTGTAATGTAACTAAACCCTCGTAGTATCAACAAAAGTTGAATTTCATTGCTGTCTTGTTAAACTTGATCCTACATTTGCGCTTGATGGCCTCAGGTATCACCATCTTGTCTTGTTGCTGGGTGTGATAACTTTCCAATGCTTGATGCTTCTTTCTTTACATAGTACTGGATGTGAGGTTTGGAATGCTTCGGACAGAACTGATTTAGGTTTCTTTCTCACTTTTCTATTGACCAAAGTTTGGGTTCCAGTTCCATCTCAACTCCAAGTTATATTTCCTACTCGTTATAAATCACAGATACTAGCACTAATGATCCGCACTTCTTCAACCCTCGCACAACGCCTCAAACGATCATCTATCCATGTTCTGAACAAATAGACCAATTCTGCAAGGTGCTGAAGGGGCTTTGTATTAGTGCAGACCACTACTGATACCCTGACTGCATTTTCAGGGTTTATTACGCATTAAAGCGTTCTGCACTACCATCGGGTATCAGAAGCCCTCATCGAATTCCGTCTATCCGTAGCATCCAAGCTTCAGTCGTCGAATCTGTTTTATGCCACGCTTACCAAGTTTCACAATCCAGCCTAACATGTCTCTCCTTGAACGATTATTGGGTTATTCTACACGGATCAAAGTACACTAGTAAAGCACCAGGAACAAGGAGATGCGAATTTCAGCAATAGACCAGGAATATGTTGCATTAGGCAATTGTTGATTTCAGGCTCCCTCGTTCTTGGTCTCCAGATCTGCAGCTCGAATCCACTGCATGCCGCACTCACACCACCCACCCCATCCATCTGATGCGATGTGGTGTCTGTTGCGCCAGAACGAACAGTACATAACTTGCCAATTTCCATGGCAGGGCTGAAACCATGGGCTTCTCAACGAGATATCCACCCATCGGCTGTCATAGATTTCAACAAGTTCACGGAAGCAAAAGCCTTAAGAGAAACCAACAAAAAGCCTATTCCCGCGTGTTTTTCCTCGGCATCACTTACATCAAGCCCTGCTGCTTTGTTGAACCTTTTGCCGAAACGATTTCGAAACTGTGTCTAGTCAAGCGTCCCATGCACAGCTGAATGTATGCGACGAGAGCCGTGATTGGTTTGTGTAACGTCTTGATTTCGCTTCAGAGAGATTTATTGTTACACAACAGCCATCGCTGCAAGTCGTAAAGAAAGCCAGCCAATAAGTCGCTCTATACCGCTGTCAACCCCTCCCCAACACATTGAGGATCAGGGTTGCTAGCTGCCCTGTCTCGTCACGTTCCTAAGCAGGATCCTGGTGAGCAAGTAATAAAATAGATCTTTCTTTTTAACATGCCTGCTATTGGTAACAAGCGTTCGGGTTATTTGAGCATCGTTAAACAAGCCGCGAAACGCGTGTTAGAGACGTCTAGGCATTCCTTTACGTGGATATCACAATGCTCTATAGTAGCGTAGCGTAGAGCACCAACATCACAGTCGACCTACGTTAATACCCGCAAGCAGGTTCATGCCAGGTCCGGATCTGATCATCAAGGTTGTTGGCGGATCCCTGAGGATGTATCTGATTGCGCTCAGGCCGTTAGCAGCATTCAATGTGGAGTAACTACTACCTACAGAGTACCTTAGGTACATACACAGACTACCTGCTGCCTCGCCGCTCCCTCCGTCTCTACCTAGATAGTAGGTAGAAGACTAGGATGAAATATCAGTATTCCCATAAGTAAGCAGGCATGCATCTGCATGACGGTTGCATAGGACAGGATGATACCACTACTATCACTGCCTGCAACATATGCACTGTATCTCTTGGTGTTGGTGCTTTACGATTCAGCAAAGCGAGATAAACTCTGGGTTGGAAGTCGAGGACTTTTCGGAAGAGTGTGAACGACTGATCCATGCAAACTAGTGTAAGACACGGCTTGAGCTAGGATATGGTAGCATCCATGAGAGTTTCTCGCTTACAAGCATATCAGATCAGACACGTTCACTAGGTAGGTAGAATACAGTAGTTAGTTAGTGAAGGAACTGGAAGTACAACATTTTGTAGTACGAAAGCCCCGCTATGTTGATATGTCGTGCTGGAAGAGTTGTAAACGCAAACTAACCATTTACACCATATCCCCTGCCATAAGTTACCTGGCGAAAGTCTTGTTAGTGAGGCATTTTAATTACCTGGTCTATCCGTACGGAACCATTGAAAAAAGTACTTTGCAACCACATCATAGACAACATATGGTGAAGTCGCTCTACAAATATAAAGAACCACTCCAGATGAGCGAGTGAAGCATACAGTAGGTACAATACAGCATGGACTGATTGCCGATCCCGGAGTGGCCCGAGCTCTTCCGCCGTGTCCCACCCCGATCCATTGAGTCGTTATGATTGGGAGACCCGTCTAGAACAAATCGTAAACGTCAACTCCAGAAAAAACGATCGATTCATGTGAAGTCCAATCGCGACGCCGTCATATCCTATACAATACAAAACCTTAGAATAAGGCGTCGTTAATATGGCAGCTTACACTCGAATTGTCCCCAGGACATCAGCCTTGCGTACCTCGAGGTTGACGCAAGGTCTAACCCCTCGTCGACCCTTCCACTCATACGATCATCCACCACCACCAGGACCATTTGGCGATGCAGAAAAGTCTATCCTTGCTGCTGCCTACAAGCATGTCCCCGAACTCGGATTTTCTCAGAAAGCTCTCGGTCGTGGAGCAAGAGATGCCGGTTACCTCGATATCAGTGCCAGCGTCATCCCCGACGGCGCCTTTGGCTTGATCCGATACCATCTTACTACCCAGCGCGAGGCTCTGGCAGCTCGCAGCAAGGAAATCTTTCCCGATGTAGATCAACCAAACGTTGCGGCGAGAGTGGAGGCGTTGACATGGGAGCGACTTATGGGCAATAAGGAGATTCTGGACCGTTGGCAAGAGGTAGGACATGTGTCGAACCCATATTGGATACCCTAAATACTTACATTCTTGCTTGACAGGCATTGGCCGTTATGGCGCAACCCAGCTACGTTCCCGAGTCTCTAAAAGAGCTTGCCAAGCTCTCTGACGAAATATGGTTCCTTGCTGGCGACAAAGCTGTTGATCCCTCATGGTATACCAAACGCGCCACCTTATCTATGATCTACAGCACGAGCGAGCTCTTCATGACGAATGATCGATCCCCCGATTTTGTCGAGACAAGACAGTTCCTTCAGCGACGACTGGGCGAAGTCAAATCAGTCGGCGGCATGGTTGGGTCGTTCGGCCAATGGGCCGGGTACACACTCAGCGCCGGTGTCAATATATTAAGGAGCAAGGGCGTCAGGGTCTGAAGAAGTGGGCGTTCCTCCAAAGAACGAAGAAGAATGAACCGTTTGTAAAAACACTGTAAAAGCTATGTATACCATCACCCATGAATATAGAAGCGTTAGCCGGCGCAAATTTTAATGTCATTTATACACTGCACACTCGTGTACAGAACAATTTCACAAAGTTCTCTGGTATCACACACGATAACTCCACAAAGCCTAAACCCATGCTTTTGTCTTCCAACCCCTTGAGTGCCCGTCAATGATCCATTTCGCGCCTAACTCCAGAAACATATCGAGTACAACGTCTATCGGAACTCGTCAAGTGTCCGTTGGCGAGGGTCCGTAAGTCTGGGAAAGGTATTGTTAGCAGTTGCCAAGTGACAGCAAGAGAAAAAAAGAAAGGAGTACTAACCGAATAATTTTGACATCCTTATCCAACCTCGCCCGGCCTTCAATAGCATTAGGGGTAATGAGAATATACTGACGCGAAACAGAGCGACGAGCAACATCCACCTATTTGGATTGTTATGTTAGATAGTGTAATTTCTCATAGATTCAGTAGTTTGATCACTTACCAGCATGTTTGTGCTTATAGCACGATTGACATTGTCCATGAACACGTCAAATTCGTCAAGGCAGCGAATTGGAGAACCGATTGCCTCCCAAACCGACAGCAGCATACAAATGGACGAGAAGGATTTTTCTCCACCAGAAAGAGTTTTTGTATTTCTTCCAGATGAGCTCTTACGTGTCTCGTCGGGTTCAATCTGGATGTGAACCTTGCGGTTTTTGTGGTCCAGGTCAATTTTACCTCGAAAACCTCGCTCGCTGAGAAGATAGTTGAACTGGATACGGATACGTGCACTGATCTGTCGCTGGAATTGGCGCCACATGGACAGACGGCTTCTAATGGCATGTTTTAGGGAAGCAATAGTTCCATCCACGTCCTGGGTCTGCCTCATAACGCTGTTGTATCGCTCTTCAGCTTCTTTAGAACGGTCGATTATTTGATCATCCGTAGCTCCAAGACGTGCTTCTCGTTGTTTGAGTTGTTCTCTGATCTTAGTGTACTTTTGCTCAATACTAGCGTATGTTTCGTCTTCCGGAATGTGCACGCGCTCTGTTGCTGTCTGTGTTGCTTGTTCGATGAATTCGGCCACCTCGGTTGCCTTGTGCTCTCGCTTTTCCTCGGCACGCCGCCTTTCGTTTCTCTCAATATCAAGCTGCTCGAAAGCATCGTTCTTCTTGGCTACAGCAACTCGCCTCATATTCTCAGCAGTGGCAATCTTCTGGGATGCTTTGTGAACTTTGCCTTCGAATTCCTCTTGATTATTCCTGGCTTCTTCAAGCTTCAAGCGAGCCTTTTCGGTCTTGGCTTTCAGGTCTCGTTTTGATAGTGCCATTTCGCCATACTGGTTTCCAAGGGACTCCTCTTCGGATCGCCTTGACTCCAGCTCTGCTCGGAGGCTATTCAGTCTGTCATCGACGCCTTCGAACGCATCCAACTCCATCTGGATACGCTCGATATCAGCTTGCGTTCGACGAAGGTCACCTTCGAGCCTCTTGTTATCTTTGCGTTGATTTTCAAGTTCTGTCCTGCATCGCTGAACTGCCTGTTGTGCCTGACGCTCGTCTCGGCTGATCTCGGCCATCTCCTGGCCCAGGTGCTTGAGATTATCTTCCTGAATTTGTACTTGTTGGCCGGCGTCTGTCTGCATTCGGGGTCGCATGGTGTATGGCTGAACAGGGCTGGTTCCGATTGAGCCATTACGGTTCGTGAGCCTAAGACCCCATCCTCGCTTACCCCGTCCATCATGGAAACAGAGACAAGCCCCTACATTGCGTGGAGGGACGCCTTCGACCATGACTTTCTCAGCCTCAACTCGGTCACGAATAAGAATGATCTTCTCGATTTGGTTGCCAATGATGAGCTGGGATCTGACAATGTCATCGTCGAATTGAAGAACCCTAAGAATGGTATCAAAGGCTGGATCCGGCTCCTGGCTGCTCGTGTCGATCTTGCCGCCATAGGCAATGTAAATTGGTGGTTGTTTCTTAAGACGGAATCGGCGCATCAAGTTGGATAGTCTTGTTTGGTCTGACTTACTCCTGACGACAAATGCGTTGAGTCCTTCGCCGAGAGTTCGCTCCAAGATACCTGACCACTCGGGTTTTGATAGTCGAATGTGAGCTCCAATAGGCCCGACGGGTTTCTGTTCCCATCCTTGCTCATTCTCGATTGCCTTGATCACATCGCGAATCTCTCTGTCGTAACCATCAAAACGGCCTCCGGTCGTTGCTTTGAGTTCTCGGACTTGCTGCTCTACAGAAACGATCTCTTTGCGTTTGATGTCTTTGCTTTGCGAAAGCTTCTTCGAGCGCTGCTCAGCTTCGCTGAGCCTAGTCTGAAGGTCGGGAAGGTTGTTGTGTATCTTTTCCATTTCTTGCCTCAACAGAGATTCTTTATCTCGGGCCTGTTCGAGCTCATTATCCTTTTCCGCTCTAGCGTTTCCAGTCGACTGACTCAATCGGCGTTCCTCCTCTTGAATCTTGGATTTGCAGGCCTTGATATCGTCTTTGATTGTTTTAAGACGTTGGTGGGCGTCTCGTTCCTCCATGAGCAACTCAGACTCGTCCTTTGTTGCTTCCCGGTGTGCTTCCGTCGCTTTAGCAATACTCTCTTCATAGGAATCTCGGTCTTGCTCCAGTTGTTCCTTCGCTTGACGACGTTGCTCGAGCTTCTCTTCGGTTGCCTTGAGCTCTTCTGTCGTAGTTTCGCAATACTGTTCCTTGTCGACGATGGCTTGGGCTCGTCTCACAAGGTCCTTCTCGTATTCCGCGAGTGACCGCTCCTGCTCCACGACCTGGGACCAGATTAGTTGGTTTCTGTAGAGCCGTCCTTTCTCGCGTAATGTCTTGTTCTTTTCTACTGTCTCAGCTAAACGCTTGGCTTCTTCCATTTCTTTTTTTACTTCTTCAATTTTTGAGGTCAGGTCCTCTCTGAGCAGCTCTGTCTTATCAAGTGTGTCCTGCGACATCTTGTAATCGTTGTCCAGTTGTTCCAGTTGCACGCCAGATACAAAATATTTGTACTTCTGGGCGGGTGTTGCCGCGTTGAGAAACTGGCGCGCGTTGTCTTGCGACAGAACGGTTAGGGGGTTGCCAATCTGCAGGGCGTACCATTCCGAGATCTCATCAACCTCCTGCTTCTTCGTTGATATGATTCGGCCGTTGGCGCTCTTGATTTTGAAGCCACTACTACCGGACTTGGAGAAATGGCGTTCGACAATGATCGTTTCACCGTATATATCAGGTTGGTAGGCGTCTGAGCCGGCATTCTTGATTTTCACAACCAAGCTTCCATGTTCAGTACCCTCCTTCACAAAGGACTTGAGGCTTCCTCCTCGGTTGGTATCACTGGCTTTACCACCTAGGCAAAGCGTCAGGGCAGTAAGAACAGCACTCTTCCCGCTTCCATTTTCTCCTACGATGAAGTTGATGAGCGGACCAAGGTCAACGTGTAATCGCTCGTGGCACATGAAGTTGAAGCACGTGATGCTTTCAATGATGCCGCTTTCAGACACCATGTTGTTGCCCAGAGTGTTACCCCGCTGAGCCAACTTCTGAGTCGCTTGCTGGTCATCCCAGTCAGCGTGCTGAAGGTGTTTAAAGCCGTCATCTCGCATCAGTTCATACTGAGTTTGAGGGGGTATGTTCCGTGGTCGGCGGTCGTCGTCGTCCTCGCTCTCGTCGCTTGGTGTTTCGTCGCGTTGAGGGGTTCGTTCTATCGTTCTTTCGTCATCAAGAGTGACCCTGGCGCGTTTTCTCTTGAAAGATGTCAGATCAAGTAGTTGATTGATAGTGTCTGTGGCTCTTACAGCATCTCCATTTCCATAATTGGATCGCGCTTGTCGTACATCTATAATTTCGTCGTCTTGTTCAGCGTCACGCCTTGATCGTTTGGTGGGAGCCATGGCTATGTATGATGCGCACGGCCTTGCGACGTCTCAAAGGATGGGAATTCGAGGTGGGAATCCTTTACAAAAATGTTGACCATAGACAACATTTGATGAGACGAATGTCAGACAACGAGGTAATACCGTTTGTATTCGTGTGGAGAATGTTGGCGTTTGCGGTGAATATTGCTTCACTGTCCGTACAAAGGAGCAAGATTGATAAACGATAGTTGAACCGTTGGAACCTTCTTTCACTCTACGCGCTGGGGGACGTGACGAGCGTGTCGCAAAATAGAGTGGAGCATGTAGCACTAAGCTACTGTACCTGCCTCTATCCGTAGGTGGGTACTTGCCTACTCGCATTTCTATCATGCATAAATACCATTGTGGATAGCTTACCCGATAGCTGTCATATGTACGTAAAATCGCTACCTCAACCAACATCTATCCCTTGACAAAACAACCAAATCACGAGCTCACAAAAGTTTCAAACTTATCATGTCGTTTAGATCAGCAATCATAGAAGAGGAGGAATCTTCTCGAGAAAGAGGCCAAGAGGAGACGGATTTCAAAAACCATCTGCCCGACAACTGCGTTGAATACCTACTTTTCTTTTTGGATTCTCAACTGGATGCTAGGAAGCAACTTTCACAGATCGAGAATATCCGAAAGTCAGCCATAGACCTAGCCAATACCCTCACAAAAGACTACATATGGCAAAAAGATGAATTTAATCTTACACTAAAAAACGAAAACGGTGAGTATCAGACTTGTGATGCTTGCTATTGTGCTAATTAGTACGACAGGCCTAGTGTATCTCCACGGCATCACCGACTATAGCGATGCCGTAGAGGATGAATGGTTAATTGTATACATACTTCGGGAACTATCCAAGTCTCACCCTAACCTCTGGATCAGGGTGTTTGACACGGATGGTGAGTTTCTTCTTGTCGAAGCTGCAAATGTGCTTCCAAGATGGTTGAACCCAGAAATCGACAACAACCGAACTTGGATCAATGCAGGCCATCTCTTGCTTATACCAGTGAAAGATGAAGATGGCCTTAGAACTCGCAATCTTGAGCTGCCAGAAGCAATCGAAATCATCAGAACAAAACGCGAGGCCCTTGTCCACTCAGGGTTCGTCGAAGCCGAGGCCTTCTACCGGCTTGAAAAGTATCCTGCACAGATCGGCGAGTCTATCCACCATTCACTCGTCACTATACCCAGGAAACTAGCATATGTCATCCATTCGCTTCCCAAATCGGTTGCACCGGCAGTCGAAACATTCTATCTTCGTGATCCCATTGCTCTGAAACGTGTCATCTCACCATCAGGGCCACCAACATTCCCGCCACAGGACCTCATAACGACATCCGTTCGGTTCAGTAAAGTACTTTTCGCCCAACTCCGGTCCCAGAGATTCGACGCTCCACCCAGCTGGGCTGATGTGCTCCGTAAGACGCAAAAGGAGGCGCCCTCAGGCGAGGCGGACAAGATTATGGCGAGATTGGATATTGGGATGAAACTCACATGCGGATTCGAAATGCTGGCTGCAAAGGCCGATAAGAGCAAGAATAGAGTCGTACGTGAGCTTGCTATTGTCCTCGAGGACCTTGAAGAAGATGGCATTGATGCTCTGCCTTCTGATGAAGAGATCAAGTCATGGAATGATGTCGACCGAGACGACAGCGAAGCTTGGATGGACATTGACTACCAGGAATTTGAGCGGGAAC
This sequence comes from Fusarium transvaalense, assembly GCA_013623685.1. NCBI lineage: Eukaryota > Fungi > Ascomycota > Sordariomycetes > Hypocreales > Nectriaceae > Fusarium > Fusarium transvaalense. Next base: position 76,797 of record JABFFG010000184.1, read on the forward strand.
TGGATGGGAAAAGAGGAAACAATGCTTCCAGTGCAAAGCCAGGGTTTGGCGACGCCAACACGCAATCTGATCTCCGGAAAATCGTCTCTCGTTTCGAGGCATTCCTCAATGACGACAGTGCCGGAATGGACGGCGCAGAACTCGACGAAATGGACTATGACGACGATGAAGATGATGAATTTGACGACGATAGTGAGTCCGAGGATAAGGAGGTCAGTTTCGACGAAGAAGAGTTCGCGAAGATGATGCGGGAGATGATGGGTCTACCATCTACAGGCCCAAACACAAACGCGCCCAAGAAAGTCACACTCAAATCTGAACCGCCGGCCCTAGACGAAGAGGACGAAGAAATCCAAAAGCTCACAAGTGAGTTCGAAGCTGAGCTTAACGAACACGGCGCTCTCAAGCTCGACCCTGCTACCGAGAAGCAGCCTCGTCTCAAGAACACAAGTCAAAAAGAAGGAGAAAGGAGCTTGCGGGATATAGAAGAGGAAGGTGATAAGGGTAGCGAAGACGAAGTGGATATCGATTACAACTTGGCAAAGAATCTGCTGGAAAGCTTCAAGAGCCAGGCTGGCATGGCTGGCCCGACGGGTAATCTGTTAGGTATGATGGGCTTTCAGCTCCCGCGGGACGAAGACGAGGAGAATGATAAGGATGATGATGAGGCTGGCGTCAGTTCATCGAAAGGGAAGGGAAAAGCAAGAGCCTGATTCCTTGATTTGACATCAGGGTAATCTAACTAGCACAAGATAAAAACCGGACTTTTGTGGAACAGATACGTTTATATTGATCTAGCAGATCAAATCTGGTGAAAGAAGTCTAATATTTATGTATTCATGCATTGGAGATCGTACAAGCCATCACCGCATAGCTGCCAGCTGGTGTCCTATTCATATCTCATCAGGATTCGCTATCTTCCTCACTCTCTTGACCAGAGCAGGGTATCTTTGCAGGCGACATCTCGCCACTGGGGCGTCTACGCCGCTGCCGGCCCATATCGTCAAGATCTTCTAGCTGAGCTAGCACACTGGCAAGGTGTTTTCGCGCTGCAAGTTCTTTCTTACTGCTGTCGTTCTGTGGCCTGTAGTACTCCTCCACAAGAGCAACCAGCGCATGATAGCATTCGTATAGCAGGATGCGAATATGTGCGTTTTCCCTATCTTCGATGATATTGGGCGATGTAGTGTCCTGGCCTGGGATGGGGTTATCGAAACCTCGCCAGAGGTCGTCCGATGGTGGCGGTGCTTTGCTGAAGATAGAGGCTATGAGGGGATCGCCAAAAATGCAGTTGCTCCATTGTCGTAACCCTGTCACCTCGATTTGCTTCCCAGCTGGCTCCTCTATTATCGCTTGATCTTTTTCTCCGTTGGTATCGTCTTGGATGACTATTCTATAGTCTTGTCGCCTCTTCCTCACGGTGTCCGGTTTTCTCGAAGCTGCTCGTGTCAATTTCGACTCTTGTACTCCTTTGACCTCCTCAGCAGGCGTCTTGGATTTCTTCCCAGTTTCCCAAGCACGGTGTACTAGTGTATTGGAGTCTTCTCCGGCGTCCATAACAACTAGCCGAGGCTTTTTCACCGCATCTAGCAGATGCACAAAGCGAGAAAACTGATGCCGGACATTCTTGTAGTTGAGCATAATGGTTAAGTCCTCACCGTCGCGAAGGACGGATTCCATCAAGCTATGAAATGCCACTCTCCATGAGTCAGCGCCCTTTGACTCACTCAAACTTCCCTCGAAGCGCCGGGGTGGTTGATGAACGACTGAGGGGGGGACCGAGAGTACATCGGCAGCAATACCAAATTTCCTTGTCGGTGAAACCTGACTGGCTATCCGACGGAGAAGCTGACCGGTTTGGAAGTCCACAGCCCTTCGCTCACTTGAGCTCAAAGATTTAGAGAGAGCGGAGATGGATGTACCTCGTGGCGGTCGGATAAGGTTATATTCAACTGGCGGCATGCCACCAAGAGACTCATGCCTGACGAGCAGAGGCAGATACCTAGTTAACATATCATCAGAAGCCTCACTTGCCAAAGCCAATCCTGTGATTTTGCTTATAGATTCTTTTGTTGCAGAACTCGAGCAAATTTTCCTTTCTCTGGAGCCAGAAGAGAGCCACTTCAGCACAGCAGCTTCTGAACCAAGCGTTGACTTTTCGGACCGCAGCAGGCGTATGACTGGTGGTGGAGGCAATGCCAGCAGAAGATTTGGGCCTTCAGTAACTTTAACATTATAAAGACGCTGCAATCGGGCTGAAGGGATGACCTCGAGTTCCTTCACCGACAGACGAGGGCTGATACCACTGAGGAGGGAGAGGACGGAACTCTCTGGCGGAGCAGCCGCCATGGGAATGAGAGGTGAAGTAGAAGTAGGGTCGGTTGAGGAGGGTTCAGTAAAGGTCAAGTCTCGGGCCGAACGGGGGATATTGTCTTGTACAAGGGTCCAGCTCTTTTGGGCAACACAATGGCTCAAGAGGGGCAGACTGCCGTCATCCCGAAGAGTGCATTGGTACGACGGTCGAGTCATAAGGAGACGGGTATATATCAGAAAGCGAAGCGAAACGTGTGGTTGTAGGATGCTCGGAAAAGGAGTGGCGGGTAGATCAAGGTGATGGTTGGTGAGGGTTGGAGGATAACTTTGCAGCAACCCGTAAAATAATGAGTTTCGGCCTCTTGCGAGTTTGACAGCTCTTTTCTAAAGTAGAGCCGAGTATGAATATTGTCTGTTGTGCATGCCTCATAGACAAACAGACAGACGGAGAGATGCTTTTGCAACACAAGATGAGACAAATTCTATAGGAGTAGAGGCGAGTGGGTATATAGAGAGGGTATCTGCTGAACAAGTCGACTTTGAGGTTTTATTGATTGTATAATAGTGATGAGAGACGAGCTCCGTAAGCTTCTGAGCGGGTAATATAAAGAAATGGTATTGAGAAGTAAGTTGTGAGGGATAGAGATAGTAGTTATTAGCTTCGATACATGGTTTGGTTTCGCCTTCTCGAACGCCTCGTGCGTATATAAAAGCAAGCGAATAAAGCGACAGGTCAGGCAATCAAATCTGAAATAGGAAAAAGAAACAAAAAAAAAAGTGCCTTTAGTGTAGGGATTAACAAGGGCAAAGAAGAAGGAGGTGTATTAGCGAGCGAGGCGCCAACATATCTTTCGGTCCCGAGAAAGTGAGAATCATGGTTGGTGATGTTGGAAGTGAAAAAGCGGAATGACTAGACAAGGGATGCATGTCACCGCTGGTCAGCAAAAGAGCAGAGAAGCGAGAATTATGGGAATGCGATAGTTTTAGCCATGGGGGATTGGTCAATTGCCAGCAGCAAAGGTACCTCAGGTAAAGGTAGAGTCTAGAGAAGGGGTCCACGCTGACAAGGGCGGAATATAGAACCGAGAGACGGGGAATGTAAATGGTTGACGTAGGCGAGATCAGACCTCTACAGTAGGTGACTAGTCAGCCAAGCATTGTCAATTTATTTCTTTATCAAGGGAACCAACGACTGACATACCTGATCTGATGGTGATGATGATGATGATGATGAAGCTTGGGGCAATGGCTGAACTGAACTTACAACAGCTGAACTCACCGATTCTTCTTCTACTTTTACTTTCACTCCTCCAGCCCGAGTCTTTTTTAGATTTGCAACATCAGCATATGTAGGGACCCGACGCCAGCCCTGGCCGTATCATGTATGTATGTGTGTATGCATGGATGCATATATGTGCTGTAAGGATGGAAGCAATGTCTTGTCCCGCCAGAACGGTGAAGCCGAAGCGAGGCGTCATTGAAAGACTGACGACAAACAACAGAAAAGATTTCTCACGTTGCTGTTTCTGTGTTCGTACAGCCAGCACCAATTACAGTAGTTAACTCGTTAGTCTAGCTGTTATGTTAGGTTACCGACAAGGCAGACGCTTGCAACCTTTAGCCTCAAGCCTCTTTTTTTCTCCCCCAAGAACGCCAAGACGTAAGGACGCGGAATCCTGTCCGAAGAACTGCAGTAGAAGGAAGCATCGAAGGATCCAAGAGGCGAGACCGGATGAGACGAGACGATGTGATAGCCTATTATAACTCATCTCTTATAATGTCTTTGTTTTGTTGTTTGTTGCAAGGAGTATAGTCAAAAGACAGATCGACATGGGCAAAGCGGACCGGAACTAGCACCGCACTTGGGGAAGCAAGCCAATCCAACTCGAGCTTCACTACACTCACTTGTTTCGTAGTAACCTTTTTGTTTATTGAGATTATTATGTTAGGTTAACATTATCATAGAAGGATAAGCAGTGAGTGTAAAGTCTCCAAGTATAACACGTCACAATTCTATTCTCTTTACATCTTCCCTCTACGAACAAGATTTAATGATGAGCGGAATGTCAGACTCTAAATGAACCATGCCTCTGGCGTGCATCGAGAAGCGAGTCGGGAAATTTATGATTGGTTATAACAAGCGAAGCTGACCTGGGTCGCATTCCGCCAAGTCAAACCATCCCTGTCAAGTCCCGTCCCCTAACTACACTCGCCTACTAGGTTTGTTTGTTCCTTTTCTCTTCGGTACGTACCTGCAATACTACCTACTCCTAACTCAACGATATCTCCTTCGTGATTGTTCGTCTATTATACCGCTGTTAGAATCTGTTTTCAATAGTAACCACAATGGCATGGGGCCAACCTCAAGCCACTCCCGGTCTAATCTTGTTACTCGGGAACGTAGCGATTAACAAGCTTGGCTTGTCTGTAATCTCATTGTATGTATATCAAATGGTCCTCCTGGTAACATACGAGGGCCTCAATATGCCCCTCTGAAACCTCAACGTTGTATATATGTGCGAATATGCACCTATGTGTGCGCATGTAAGCATGACCAAACACGCCCTCATACTTTCTTTGTCAAATCTCATCTCTCCCTTCCTTCTCTCACATGAACAGCAAGTCAATCATACATCGTCTTGCACCGCTCATCCTAGTTACCTAGCCTTACGGCACGTCCCACACATCCCGCGTGTGCGTGTTTGCAACAAAGCTAGGGCGGGCTGGACAACAATCTCCTGAGTCGTGCGCTAAAAGGGCCCATACGTATCTCGATCCCAGTCTCGAGGTGACAATAGCTTTTGAAACCTGGACTATGGAGCTACAAAAGTCCTTCAACGGATGAACCCAAGTGTAGAAGCCCCGTTCTTTTTCGGCTTTCCCATGAAACTCTGTCTATTGACGGATATGATATATGCTCATTCGTTCCCTGCGTGCCAACCCAACGGCAATGACCCCCTCCCGTGGCCGCGTAAGTCATTATCCTTTCGCACCTCTCAAGCGAAACCTTGCAATTGAAGGTTGCGTTGTTGCCCCCCACTAAGTTGTGACGACCTCTGATACCCATGCTACCATGATGAGCCCAGGTGGACGCTTTACGAGCCCAGCATAATACAATTTGAGAGTCTATGTCGGCAGATGTTCGACATCCTCTAAATAACGGGCAGAGCGTTCTCGGTAGTTTGATACCGGGCCATGGAAAGACTTGGCCGATCCGCGCGAATCAGACGGTTGCTGTGTAGCCATGAGATAGAACGCTCGCTTGGTATGACGATTGTTCTCCTTCAATCACCACAATCAAAAACACGCTTTCCTACGCGAGTGGCTCAAAGTTTATGTTGATTCCGCAGTTTCCTTCTTGGCTGCAGGCGTGCTCTCCTTTTTCTTCTCCTCCGAGGCCACCTTGTACAGCTCATTCAGGTTGTAACGCTTCAGCTCTTCACTCTCCTTACCATCGACAACCGAGACTCCGCAGAACGTCTCAACGCTAGTTAGTTTACTGCTGTGACACGGCGATAGGTGGATTACGCGAAGGGGGGGACCGCTTACCTGGAAAATCTCAACCAATACCACCTTGTCGGGATTGCTCAGGTTGACCTTGTGTTTAGGGCTGACCAAATCCGCAATCTTCTTGATCACTTCGCTCGATTTGAAGGCGGTGTGATTTCGGATGTTATACCTGATGGCGTACTGTAAGGGAGGGGGGACTGTTAGATTCTTCAGACGACACTGCTTGCGAATCACACTATGGACTTACCGTGCAGCCTGTAGATCCCTCAGACTCTTCATTTGAAGAAACTGCCTCCACTGCAGGAGCATCCTCTCCTGACTCCTTCTTGAGTTCAAAGTGCGGACCCATCACACTCCGAGCTACACGCTCGATACCCTTGTCGGTAGCCTTGTCCGTGTCAAAGACAGGTGTCAAGCGGTTGATGTACTTGGTCTTACGCTGCATCGGGTCCGGACAGTCCTTGGCATCCTGGCAAATCTTGGTGACAAGCTGAAGGGGCTCAATGGGCTTAACCGTTTTCATAAAAAAGACACAGTCGAGGCCAGTTCCGATGGCCGTAAAGGTCTGCTTCGTCTTGGGCTTTGGCTGTGCCAGACTGGCCAATTCCTTTTTGATGGAAGCTTCGATGTCACCAGCGTCTTCGTCTTCGTCGCCCTCTCCATCTTCCTTCGGAGGTTGTACCCCAAACAGTGATTCGCCGTACTATACCAGGTTAGTTGAGTGAACATTTCTATCAATAAAGAATATACATACCTCGTCGCAGACGGTCTTGAATTCCCTTATGGCCTTGCCCCTCATGCCTCTTGCGTAAGTTACCCAAATTCCGGCATCGTTGACCTCTAGGGTTCTCCCTAGCTCTATCTGCTCGGTTTTCTTGGCTTTCTGGTGTGTCGTTTGCCACTTGCCAGACGCGCCTCCCTTTGATCAATGTCAGCTCATTTCTTTCAAGACCAGCCATTCAGCAGCCTTCTAAGCATGACTGAAAGTTCAACTGCCAACAATGGCTCATTTTTTGTGCTTACCTTGCTCTTCTTGAAAGCTGGGCCATTGCCACCAGGGCCCTGCTTCCGCTTGCCAGCGCCGTCACTCATGATTATACTGTGTCTTGGTAGATCAACGATATAAGTGAAATGAGATTCTTGTCACGTTTTGCTGCAATCTTTCCAAAACGAAGGTGAAAAGTGAGCCTTGATGTCGGTTTTAAAGATACCTTGATCCAGCTGAGGTAGGTTGTTGCGCGTGGAGAATTTTGGCGCGAGCGAATCACGTGTGTCAATGTGGTGCCTTTTATACCTATAGTACCTACCTAAGGTACCTACCGGTGTCCGGAGTTAATGATAGATGAACGTCAACGCTTAAATATCATGAAAGTCTCATCGAGAAATGAGTTTTAATGAAATATTTCATGTTTGTGAATCATTCTCGCATAATTCGTTCATTGAGTTGGTGTCCGCCTGAGTGTAGGTCTCAAGTAAGTGTAGCAAGAGAGGGTAAACTTCAAACATTGATAAAGCTTTAGAGTCAAGTCTTTGTATTCGCTACGAGCAAACCATTTGAACTGTCAACTGAGTTGAGAAAATCGCTTTTCAATTTAAAATACATAAAACATAAAAAACCACGCCCATTCTATAGTATAAACCATTTACATCATTATAATTAGCCAAACCATAACCCGACCCAGAGGGCAAAGTGCAACCAAACACTCGTCCTGAAGATCTGTTCACCAAAACTGCTTCCCAAAACTGTCTATCGATTCTTGTAACCATTTAGTGCTTCTTGGCGTTGTTCTTGGCGCTGGCCTCAGCGGTCAAGACCAGAGCGCGAGGAGCGTCTTCTCTAGGCATGTAGAGCTCGACGAATTGCAAGCAATTGGCAGCGTTGAACTCCTTGTCGGTGAGGAGCTCGTTAAGTTCGTTCTTGGTCTTGATCTGGAAGGTCTTGCAAGTCTTCTCGCCGCCGAAAACGCTGACGAGGTCCTTGTACTTCCAGTTGTTAATGTCGTTGTAGACAGCGTCCATGCCGTGGATGAATCGCTCAATGGTGAAACCATCGTTGCAGATAACGAAACTGAAACAAAAGTTAGTCCAGGTACTGATAGCTTAGCAGCATCAACAACTTACATTGTGGGCTTGAGGCCATGTCGGATCATGGTGCTCAGCTCCTGAGCTGTCAATTGGAAAGATCCATCACCAACAAAGAGGATTGTTCGGCCGTCCTTGCCAGCATCCTTAGCAGCAAGAGCAGCACCCTGGCAAGCACCAACGGACCAGCCGATGCTGCCCCAGAGAACCTGGCTGAGGGCGGTGACATTGCGGGGGAATCGAGTGTCCCAGATACCGAAGTTAGCCGTACCAGTCTCAGTGACAACAATGTCATTGGGGATGAGATATTCTCCGACACGAGGCCAGAACCAGGCTTGTGTGATGGTCTCAGAGTCATCGTTGTTCTTCTCAACCTCATTTCTGACCTCGGGAATGGAAGGAGCAGGCATAGACTTGGGGTCGACCTTGTCGATGATCTTGCGGAGCACACCGCGCATGGCAACGCCGGGGTATGTGGAGTATCGGACCTTGCAGTGAGTGCTGTGGAAATCAACCGAGTTGATCTGAGATGTGCGGTAGGAGAAACCAGTGGTGTTGAAATCACTCTTCAGAGCACCAATGGTGAGAAGGAGGTCAGAGTCCTCGACAATGGTCTGGGCACGAGCAGGGTGGGAGCCGTCACCAGCGAAGACGCCACCATAGTTGGGATGGTCCTCGTTCACTGCGCCCTTACCCATGGGGGTAACAAAAACAGGGAGGTCGAGCTTGTCAACAAGCTGGTGAACCTCTTCGACAACACGGTGGCGGATAGCGCAAGAGTCGACGAGGATAACAGGGCGCTTGGCGGCGTACATAGCCTTGAGGATCTCGTCAACAACAAAGTCCTCGTTTCCGGGGTCGTTCTGAGGTTCAGAGAGGTCGATAGGGGTGTCAAGGCGGGCACCCTCGACCTTCTCTTGGACCATATCGGTAGGGACCATGATGTAGACGGGACGAGAGCGGAGCCAGCAGGTGCGAAGAGCAGTGTCGATCTGCTCGGCAATCTCAGAGGGCTTGTTGAGCTTGGCGACGTTACAGGAGATCTGAGAGCTCATGTTGGCAAAGACGTCGAAGTCGCCGTTGCCAAGAGTGTGGTGAAGAAGCATTTGGTCACGCTGAGAGATGGTAGAGGGACATCCAACAATGTGGACAACAGGAATGTGCTCAGAGTAAGATCCAGCAACACCATTGATGGCAGAGAGCTCGCCAACACCGAATGTGGTGATGAGAGCAGCCATCTTGGTAACACGGGCATAACCATCGGCAGCGTAGGCTGGAAATTGGTGTTAGTAAATGGCATCATGATGAAGCTATTCGGATGAAGTGGAGTCATGATGAAACTCACCAGCATTGAGCTCGTTAACACTGCCAACCCACTTGAGGTTGCATTGAGGAAGATAGTCGAGGGCGATGAGGTTGTAATCGCCGGGAACACCGTGAACAGATCGAACGCCGACCTCGTAGAGTCGCTTGAAGAGGTACTCAGCCACGTCAATGGGCTTTTGAAGGCTGCTGTTGCTCATGATTGCGGTTTAATCGGTAGAAGATGGAATGTTGTAGGTAGGTAAGATAAGGTTGGTTTGGAGGGGTAAAGAGTAAGAGAAGCTCGAAGCTTATTTATAGGTTGGATGAGGAGGAGAGGGTTAGTGAGATGTCTGGGTTAGAAGTAACCAAGACAACCAAAAGAGGAATGGAATTGGTTGGTTGATGATTGATTGATTGAGTGATCGATGGAATGATGAGGAAGGAAGAGAAGACCAACAGAGGAGGGGGAAGGAAGGTGTTTATACCTTCCGTTGACGACACCACAAACAGTATCAAGGAAGGTAGGTAGATAGTTGAAGCTTCCAATAGTGGATGCGCTCTACGGTACGGTACAGTACGGTACATGGAAGCAGTCAGCACTTCACCAATGGGGGACCCTGGCTTGTTGCCTCTCAATTCCAAACCTCAAATGGGTTGATCTGATCTGATCTGATTAATTGCCCAAATAATAAGACCATACTGTGATGTACATAGCCCAGACCTGGACCCAGAACCAGTACCAGACCCAGAGTATAATCGGACCTGTCAAGGAGACAAGGCGGGCGTAAGCCACCTAGAGAGATGAATCGAGTTACTATTGACCGTTTACTCTCGGGTCAGAAATCACGATATTTTGTCGCTCGCGCCCGTAGTCAAGCGGCCGAAACCGCGACGTGTGAGGGCGGCCCATGTTTTTTTACGTTGATGAGTAAACTAACTAACTATTGGATTGGATCCCTAGGCCATGGAAAATAAAGTGGTGAGCATTTTTAGGAGCAACAAGCCAGGCCGGTGGATAGGTGTGATGGATGGTGATGTAATGTCCTGTCAGTGCCACTGGACGGGAGCTCAGGAGGCTCTTCCACTAACGACTGGTACGGTTAGTAGATGCAGTAGCTCTCGATATCTCCCGTATCCTCACTGTGACTTTTCACTGTCGAATCCACGGTGAACTGCGACAAGCATGGATGGGAAGAAAATCATATGATGCCATGTGCCTTGATACGGGCCCTCTCAATCGGGCAGACTTGGAAGGTGAACGGGTCTAAAAACGTCTAGAAACATTTCTTAGGCTGTATGCTGTCAATGCTACAGAATGAGTGGATCTCTTCTGGAGAAATCGGATGCTTCTTCAAACAGGGGGGGGGGATTTACGGGACCATGCCGCCAAGCAGGAGAGGAAAAAGAAAGGAAACCTGCCAAAACCAGAGGTGAATCTGGTTACAGTAAGTAATCCACCAGCCACGATCCCATCTACATGGCTCCATTGACTTCTTGGCGTAGGTGTTAAAGACGATTCAAATCTCAACTCCCTCGCAGGTAGCCACTGACCGGGTAGTCCGGAGCTGTGCGGCCGAGCGCCGACCGGGACCATGCCGTAAAGAATTATACTCACCTCACGGCTTGGAATGGACAATGGCGTTGTTTTACAGTCAGTACGTTACGGCAATCGATACAGATCCAAGTCAATGGGGACCCAGCTGCGCAGTTGGCAGATTCAGGGACCACGTATTCTTTTTTATTTTTAACATGGGCAACGGTGGTGGATGTCCATGAATCAATAACCTTAGATATACCCTCATCAATGACACAATACTGAGGATTACCATGTGGATTTCAGTACTGCACCACCTCTATCGGACAACCTGTCCATTTCGGTAGTGAGCAGCAACGCATTACACTGCGTTTTGCATGCAACCGTTGCGTTCATGATTGTCAGTGACTACGTATGTGTAGTCATGCTGAGGCAAGAGATGACTACGCATTACACCAAGAAAAATATCTCAACCAACAGTACCATCCCACCCGTTTCACAAGTCACTTTACACAGCACTCCGATTGATCAAACATCAACATGCAAGAACAACTACAGCGATAACTAATTAATTGATTGTCTAGGATGACTCATTGCAGGGATATTGTGTCCCGTAAAAGGCCCTTCCTTGAGTTCATACCATACTGTCTTGTCTGTAACATACAATCGACGTCCGATTTATATAATCAAGCCTCTTCTTTCCTATGCTTTCCGCTCCTGGCCGCCGGAATAATCATGAAAGCCAAACCGATATCACGTTATAATTTGCGGGACAATAGTAACTATTTTCTGTTATCTACGACTAAAGAGCATGGATCTAGAGGAGGGTAATGACAGGCATAGGCTGTGAGATGGGACGTTGCAGGGTAAGGTAACCTGAGATTTGGAAATCTATCCATACACCACCTTGGCCCTAGTCTTGCCGTACACTACTGTATTGAGATATTTTGAATTTTTGCCAAAATAGCGGCCCGGTAGTTGCGTTGTAAGGCCGTGTCATGAATGTCAGATCATTCTTATCGCGCCTAAAGGGAGTTCTCCGAAACAACAGGGATGCTTAGGTCGAATTGAGACACCACGAGGTAAGGGTATTGCATTGCACTGGCGAGACCCGGTCTCTTGGAAATTCTACCTCTCGTTCGGTTCCTGAATTTGACTGTATTCATCGCAGCGGCTAATACTAGGGTTCCAAATTGTCTTGATCTGGGGTTTCCCATACAAGGGGTCTTAACTGGTGACGCAGGATATTTAGAGCGGCATGAAGTGACAATATCCCTAGTTTTCACTATAGAACGAAATATAATGGCTTGCAATCTTTGCTTCGTTCCATGTTATGATATTATACATCTAACTATCAACTTGACTTGACTATCCTGAGATGAGATTCTATGCATGCAGTCCGCGCTTCGGTCGTTATCCATACTATACTATACATCTTATGCTCCCTATTCAAACATGAAATCGGCGATTGCCATGCTCTAAATATTGATCTTGAAACCAATTGGCCATCATACCTTTCTGTGTCTACAACAGATGTCGTTGCCATCACTCCGCTTCATCGGTCCGGCACTGGCCACCCACCACGTGTATCCACACAACATCCAACAGTCCATCATATCATTCCGCAATCGTACACCGCACACCGAAGGCCCTTGCTCTTTGAAACCATAATGAGTCGAGTTTGAAAAGACCCATCTCTTATATCGATATGCGCGCTAAGCTCCCGGCCCGACCGTCGATCCAGTAGCCGGCCTGAACCTCAGCTCAGCTCAGCTCGCTCAGGCCAGAACAGCGACAGCTTAATCGCACCGCCCGTCCTTCCAACCTGTCCGCCACCGCTCCTCCCATTTTGAGCAGTCGAATTCAGGCTTGCCCAGCTTACGATTGACGTCGTTGTGAGCGCCACATAGCCACTTGCCAAACTCATCCCGGCTGTTGACCTGTGGCGCTTCACGCTTGAGGTAGCCTTGGAAGTCCTCGGCACATACCCAGCATGGATACAGTTTAGAAAACAGACCAACGAAGCTCAAAAGATCCGACTTTTGGCCAGTAGATGGCTTCTCTGGGTACTGCGCTGCGATAGAGTGAAGTAGCGTCCACGTACTTCGGCCCAGCACCTCAACATCTGGAGGGCAGTCGGCGGGAGGGCGCTGAGCCTTTACTGCTGCATCTTGTTTGAGAGTGCTCTTTGTTTGAGAAGCCCATGCAGCGAAAGAAGTGCAGTTTCGGCATCTAAGCAAGGGTCAGTTGAACAGGGCTCCATTTCCATACAGGGCATCTTTTGAGATGAAACTTACGGCTTGCCATCAGGGCCCAGTACTACACCCTTTGGGATCTTCTTGGGCGGCTCAGTAGAACCTCCTGCGGATAAAGACGCAGGGGCAGCAGAAGCGGCCACGGCCGCGTGCTGTTGATCGCTGGAATCGCTCGACATTGAATGGCGCCACTGGTGGTGGTAAGATACGAATCGATTCAGGCGTCTGTAGTCGGGTGTGGCGGCCAAAAAAATTAAGGTAACCCAAGGAATAAGACGGGAACCAATTCGGCGCTTCCAAGGAAATAACAAGCAAATAACGTAGCCTATAAGTCAACGTCAACGTCAACGAACAAATTCCTAGGCAGGAATGGAGGAACTAACAACAATTCGATCTGGGAAACTGATACTTTTTGCAATTCTCGTGGTGTGATGCCGATTTGTCAGCCCGCCCAGTTCTGGACAAAAAGAAGCTAAAGCACAGCGTAGGTTCTATAGACATCGTACCTAACTCCCATATGGACCCATCGCTAGAATTCCAGGGCCTTATCGATAAGTATGGTGCCTTATCCTGGAAGCTTCCAGGGGCAGGGCATGATATTTTTAGGCCGGAGCAACGCCGCCTTCCGGGTGAATATGGGGCGAGCAGCCCACTTTCGTCAATCACCTATGCATTCTTATTCTCGCATCGACGTTATCCCAACTCCTTGAAGTTTGGCTTCAAGGGCAGCAATGACAGCGGAAGTCCGACTTGGGTACTGGTGAAGAAGTTCACACTATATAGGAACGCCCAAACCCGCCGTTGAAGCTCAGCTTGTAAAGGTCGGATATTTGGCTACTGGGATGGCTTGAGATGCAGGCCCATACGCATAGCTACTCTAATGATGACACCCATGAGAGACCAGTTCCCGATGGGTGTACTAATATTGGAGCGCTGGTCAATGGCAAAGCGTAGCATCAGTGTCTCAACCGTATATTCGCTAGCATGAAGATAGTCTCCAACGACCAAGCAGTGGATGGTAAGTGTTCGGAACGTCTCAAGCGTTGCCTGTAGCTCTGCAGTGAACGGGTCATGAGTTCCCAATCCAGTCTGTTGGATAGATACGGACATGCTCATGATACTGAATAGCAGCCCTACTCAGATGATGGGTATGGCCGACGGGTTTGCCTCGATGTAGGATAACTAGTTCACAAGGTGAGTTAGAGAATGTGGAAATTGACAGTGAGATGAGATCTATTGGGGTCAAAGGTGATAAAGTATTGCGAGATACATCTATTAACCATCCTTTTGGGAGACAGTATGGCCAGTATCTGATCCGTGGAGAGACAGTTAACACTGCCGAGTAGAAAGATCCTCAGTGTCGATGTTCGATGCATGAGGCCACCATTAAAGGGCGGGGATATATCACAGATACTTTTAGAGAAGTTATTAGACAGATTACATCTAAGTTGTTAAGTCTAGGGTATTGTTACTTCGAGGTCGTCCATATATCCGATTGAACTTACATCTTTCAAGATTATAGTCCAGTGGGAACTGCCAGTATACACAGCCCGTTCATCAGTGAAACTAATTCCCCATGCTGACAGTCGTTGAGCTGTTCGCCAGAGGAGGCTCTACATGGGCAAAGCCGTTGCTTGAAGTGATTGTGTCGCTCAGACTTTGGTCAGAGTTTCCTGTCCTGCCTCTCAGTTCTGTCACCAGGCTCTCAAGGCGAGCGATTCTCTGGCGAGCCTTTTGGTTCCTATTATGAAGCCTATAGTCAACTACATCCCTGCGCTCTTGCTCCGGCCATGTAAAGATGCACTTGTCCAGCTTGCCGTGTCGTGCGTAAGCCCCTTAAGGAGACTGCCTGTCACAGTGAAGCCTATGGCAATGACGAATCAACACCAAAGCAGACTAGGATTCTCTTTGTCAACTTCAGGATCAACTTGGGTCCTCTGTAAAATGGGCAGCTGAGGATCGGTTTCTCACGCCCTTTCCTTTGCAAATCCTGTCAGAGGGTGTTGTTCCTCCATGAATTAGGGCGGTGACAACTGAGTGGCGGATAATCTGACACAGTTATCAAAGCTACAGTAGCAATCATATGTTAGTGCAAACTGCATGAAGGCATTTTCCACCATGATCTTGAAGGCGCCATCAGCGCATATGACTGATAGCATTCAACACCTAATGGAGACACGATAGCTTGTTGAAGATTCAGATGAGGACTCGGGATATGTAGTCAAGATTGTTTGTTTCCATGTGATTTGGATTTGTCCTCCAGAAATACGACCTTGAAGGTATTACGATATTCGTTACCAAGTAGAACTCATCAACTTCATATCCGGAAATGCAAGTAAATCACCAGAAACCTAGACAAGTTAAACAGTTCGATCTCAATCTCCATAGAGACGAAGGATGCTGCAGAACCGACAGTTAATGTGGAGGCAAGGTAGTGTCCAGCTAAGCGGACGGTCGGACGGTCATAGTGTAAGCTTATTGGCCAGTTGCTAATGTCTGTAATACCAACTCTTGACGGACATGGATGTCGGTGGATAAGTAAGTATGGATATAATAGCGATCCGGTGACAGAAGCTATTCTTGGTTCTTCTTTTCGAACACATCCATTAGAAAAATCCCATCTTTAGAGTGATGGCGCCGGTTTTTGCTGAAACGAGATCCTCTATTTGCTAACAAACCCTTAACTCCGACCATTAACACTTCTCTGCTTCTATCATATCATCGCTCCGTTGCTAATTTCCCTCTATTAGCGTATTTCTTGTGGCCTTCTTACGCCTCTGGATTGTGTCCATATGAGCTAAGGCTTCCCCGAAGGACAAAACCAAGATATCAACTGACATTCCCGCCATCACACATGACCCCCATGCGGCCAAGGACATCGATTGGCGTGGCACAGCCTTTCCACTTACCAGCTGCGCCTTTCTGTCAGTGTTTCGCAAAATATACACCTTCTTGGATATCAAAACCACCTTTGTTACTTCTGTCGTGTTCTTTTTGAATCGATTCGGCTCTTCGTGATGCTGAAACGAACTCGATCGCTCTCATTATGGGTAGAGCCATCACAGGTTTTGGTGCTGCAAGCAATCTGCTCTTGTAAGCTATTTTTGCCATTCATCAGAGACCAAGCTTTGACTTACAATATCATAACTCATCATTCGTGCGCCGGAGGGTATTGTTGACGCTCGATCTGTTCCTGAGCCGCGAGACCTGCAACAGCCTGCGCAACAGCTTCCAAGGGTGTTCCGGCAGCAGAGTTACTGGGCGCTGGTTCGGGAGGAGCAGAAGCAATCGGGGCAGGTGCTGGGGCCGGTGCTGGAGCGGGGGCCGGTGCGGACGGTTGTTGTGCAGGTTGGGCAATATCAACGTTGGGAGGAGGTGGTGGGTATTCACCTGTCACATCAAACAAGCGCGATTGCAAGTGGACGATATAGTCTCTCAACGCATGGTTATCCGACTGGAGCGTTTTGAAAGATTGCTCCATCTCCATGTATTCGCGTACCTGCTGCTCGAGTTTCTTGATATAACCCTCTTTGCGCTGTCGGAATGCTCTCTAATGATAAATTATTAGTCGGATAGCTCAACAAGCAGCGGATTGGTCTTGCTTAGCAACAAGCCGATATTTGTCAACTTACCTGAGCAGCCCTATTTTGCGCTGCGCGCTTTGACTGGGATAGCTCACGCTTGGCCTTGCTACGACCGTCACCATGGTCGTCCGGTGACATGTGAGGCGGGGGCGCGGGGGCAATTGGGGCGGTCGATGGGCCAGCAGAGGCGCCTGGGCGAGGAACGATAGGCATCATGGTTGCGGTGGGTGCGTTGTTGGCTCGGGCGCGAAGGCCAGGGTGAATGTGCGATTCGACCTCGCTCTTGACGGCTATAGCTCGGGGTTGATCTTGCGGATTGCGCGAGTGATCGAATCCATTTGACGGCCG
>JABFFG010000185.1:0-27219 GCA_013623685.1 Fusarium transvaalense
GCCCCCCGATCTTCTTCTCTCTCCCTCCCCCCCACACACAACCAAAAAAAGGGTCGCAAAGATTCACCTGGAGGATATCGTCTTGTCTTGTCTCGAAAAGAAGGACATATTTCTCTGCCCGGACCCATTTTGTCAATCTTTTCTGTTGTGCGTCACTCTCTTTTTCTTCTTCTCTTTTGCTCTCTATCTCTTCGCTCTTTTCGTCACTCTCTAGCCAAGTCCAATCGATATAAAAAGAAAACCAGGAGTCGTTATTCTCCTTACATTTCTCTCGTCGAAATCCCCGTTACGAGTCCATTCTTTATCTACCGATTTCCTCCGATAAAAACCGTAGCCATGTTCAAGCGCTCGTTTAGGTCGCAAGACCCCGGCCGCGTCGACAAGTCTGCGAGACTGAAGAGATCGGGCTCCCACCGGGATCACACGAAGATGTCGAAGCTGCAAAGATCGCTCAATGAGCAGGACTCGATTCCGCAAAAGTCCGCACCGGTACCCCCGCCCGCGCCTGCACCATCGCCCATCGTCACCTTGACTGTTGGTCGAGATGGCCGGCTCTTTGCAGCTCATGAGGAAGTGCTCCGCCAGTCGCCCTTCTTTGAGGCGGCTTGTCGCGGAAACAACTTCGAGACACAGAGCAAAAGAATCTCCCTTCCCGACGAAGAACCCGAGGTGTTCTCCGCCGTCCTCGAATATCTCTACAAGGGTGACTACTACCCACGTCTGCTTCACAACAAGCAGCGCAACTCTTGGGAACTAGAGGACCAAGGCCGTACACCTCACACATCACCCAACCCCGAACTTGGAGGTGGCCGCGCAGACACCACATCTGAAGCCACCATCTATCTGTCGAGTCTCGACATGGCCATTCTCCGCGACACAGTTGTCTACTGCGCCGCGGACCGATATGGCCTCGAGGAGCTTAAGCGTCTGGCCCTGCGCAAGCAGGGACTGCAATCCGGCATTGATGTCGGAACTATTATTCGATCAGCTCAGTACGCCTACGCCCACACCCCCGACTCAGACAGCCGTCTGCGCGCTCACTACCTCGCCCTGATCATCCGCTGCCGCAAAACCTTTAAGCGCAGCGGGACTATGCAGGCCGAGATGGAGGCGGGCGGCAGCAAGCTATTCTTCGACCTGTTTGTGGCCATGTGCAATCACCTCGACGATGTCATTGACGTGAGCAACGCTCGCACACCAAAGACTGTCTAAGGTGATCCAAGCCAAGCCAAACACACACATATAACCACAATGAGCAGGCCTCCAGACGCCTCGTGTGTTTGATCATAGCTGGAGGACATGTACTAAACAGAACACCGCCAAAGCCGCGAAAAAAGAACAGAAACCACAAAAAAAAAAAAAAGTGATGCTCATAGGAACAGTTGGAATTCGGCGTTTGGTTGCTTTTCGTGCTCCATCATCAGATTGACGTCCTAAGGAGCTTTGTTTTATTACTTAACTCCCCTTCTGCGAGGTTGGCCGACCGAGTTTTGATGATACACGAGCTGAGAGGATCTAATCCGACGCCTACGAAGTCCTCCACATCCTCTGCTCCTTTATTGTGTGTTTTGCTCTAACGCGAGTTTCCTGTTATTTGTCTTGTCATTTTACCACTCTGCTTTGATACCCACTTACACACCCACTGGCCCTGGGACATTTTCTTTCCTCTACTCTCTACTCTGGCGTTTTGTCATCATAAAAAAAAAAGACCGGGTTGTCTTTGGTTCAACACCAGAGTTTTGGAAGGACAGATTTGGGAAGGATTGGAATGCTTGACTGCTTTTCTAAACCCGCGAGCAAATGCCCCCGAAATTGGCAAAAAGCTTGCATTTGCACCGTCTTGGAATTTTTTTTTTCACGGAAAAAAGAAGAAAAAAAGGATCTTGTCTGGTTTTGTTGGCTGTTTTTTTGGCTTTCACGTTTTTTTGACAGGCGTTTTCTTCGTTGAACAATGCTTAGAACGCGAAACGGATACAAAAACATCTCCTACTCTGGATTTTGCATTACAAAGGGGGGACCCTCGAGAACGAAAGGCTTTAATGACTTTACCTTACCTTGATCACACACTGCGTGTGTGTCCTCGCCTTTACTAGTACTGAGAGTCCCCCCCTTTTTGCTTTTGGTTCGCATCTTGAGACTGATACCTCGAACCTTGTCCTCTTTTTTGGGCTGTTTCCATGCTGTTTTTTTGTTTGCTGGAGGAGATGGGAATTTTTGGAGATCCTTCCTGCATGGTTTATTGGGAGCGGCGAGTCGCCGATGAGAATGAAGTTACGATCTTGATGATTATTAACAACTTGGGATCGTTGAACGGTCCTCCCTGGCGCTTTGCACCGTCAGGGTCGAGGTAATGAGAAATTCGGCCACCTCATTTTATGTTCATTCCGTGTGATATCTTGTGCGTTGTAAATGCTTGCTAAACTTGCGAGTTGGTTTGTGTATCTAAGCTGTAGGCTTCACCCATTCGACCTCCAACTTCTCAAACGTAGCCTCAAGATCCTCCTTGATGTTCTTATGAGGGTCTGGCCTAGCTACAGCCGCTGAGACCTCAAGTTCCCAACCTTCACCACCTTCATCGCCGTACACCCAATTCGTCTGTCTAAGTGGCGTCTTTTCGCCGTTTTCATCGACTCTGTAGATCCAGAGACAAACGCCCAACGCATCTTCTACCTTCATCGCCTTGATGGTAACGCTCTTCTCACCACTCTTGACACCAGCTTCATCCTTGGGTCCTACCGCCTCAACGCTCCAGTCGGCCCACGAGTCGCATGTCACAGTTGAGTAGCGTGGGTGTTCATTGTATAGCTCGATGCCTGTCTTGATCCATTTGCGGGGAGCGCCTGGGGTGGCTGGCTTGGTGAAGGTGAGAAGAAGACAAGCTTGGTCGTATTGGTGGACATAGGTTGTGCGGAAGGTAATTGTTGCTGAGATGAAATGCTTCAGGGGAGCGATGGAGTGAGGGCGGAAGGGGGCTGAGTGAGTTAGTATAAGGTTTCGTATGAGTGAGGCCGGTGATGGCAAGGTAATGGTGTGAGTGAGGGGTTGGGAGAGGACGGACCTGTGAAGACGTCTGTAGAAGGAGGCTGCTTCCAGACATCAGTGCCCGGCTGAGCCTTGACGGTAAAGGGAGTTTCCATTGTAATTATCACAAAGAAGGGCGATAGAGATAAGAGAAATGTTCTATTGATGCTATGAAGGGGAATAAGTTGATGTCTTTATAGTCCTGTGAAACGATGTCTTCCAGACAACCGCGGGGCAGCCCTGACGTAATTGGGTAAACACGAGCTTTCTGCAGCGGAGACTCCGCCGTGCATGTAAACAGGCAATATGACCATTAGTAAAAGGCCAGTTCAATCGAATGACTTCTTTTGTTTACGGTTAATTCTGGAAATGTCATGGTCTTGACAGCCCGGTAGTGGAGTCTGTGATGTGAAGCTGAAAGGCGGGTAAAAGCTACTGTGGGGTTGGATAAGTTGGGTGTGTTGCCTGAATTGGTGGAAGAGACAGCGTCTTGGGGCAGCAGAGAACTAAGACCTCAAGTTTAGGATGTAGAAAGTAAAAGGACGAAGAGCAGGTCTAGAGAGGCATAAGGCAATTGGATTATTTTATCTCTTAGGCAAGCAGTGTCAAATCTTCTCTGAGATGTGTCCAGCAGACAGTGGTAGACAGAAGTGTTCATTCCGAGTATTAGTGACTGCTTCCCAGATTGGAGAAGGCTACGCATGCAGCGATGCCTTTGTCGAAGGTCTCCTGTTGATTGTGATATTGTCTAGATCTGCCCTTCCCACGCCTATTGCAACTCTTTATTGCTCTATCATTCGAAAGAGTACAGGTTGATGATAGCAAACGTGGTATATACGACTTGTGTTTCTCTTACCCTACGCCTGTGCCTCGGTCAGCTTGGCCAGGCAGAGTTATGAGTTATGGCGGAAAGTCTCCGTGATCCACGGTTAATTTGCGGCACTCGGTCGTCACCAACCGCTTCATGGAATAAAACTATTGTCGTAGACTGATCTCAAACTTTTCTTTCTATTTTTCATGGGAAAATATCACTTTTACAATAACATAGCGCATTACAAAGAACGAGCAAGCGCAGAAAAACCTTGAAAAAAGAGCTCGTGCCGGTGTTCGAACCATCACTACCCCGACATCTGACTCAAGCTACAGGGGCACTGCCCACGGGAGTGAAAACTCTTCCCCACTTGACCATCACTCTTCTTCCTTCACAAAAAAACCCCGCTTCCTTCTTCAGTCACGATTTTCTTCGCCAGTATCCTCCCAACCGCGTCCGTTGTCTTATCGCGATAATCTTTTTTTTTTCCTCTGTTGCAGCTATTGTAGCCTGCGCTTTGTCCAAAAGCGCTCGGTTCGAAAGCGCTCGATATCGCGATCTTGGTCTCTGTAGATTGGCCGTGTTGATGGCTTAAAGGGCGATTGGAACAAGGTATTTGCCAAACAACTGACTGACTTATATATCCTGGTCTTGAGCAGCTCACTTACACTGCAATAGCTACAAAAATGTCGTCGTTTCTTACACCACCCAAATCGGGCCCTTCAGGGCGCCCGGCCGTCAAACCGCGATTTGCAAAGCCAAACCCTGTTCGAGCCATGCGTGAACGAGAAGAACGGCGAGCTGCCGCTGCCAACACCCAATCAAATAACCTACGAGTCGCTGCTGTCAATCGAAATGCTTCACTCGCCAGACCGAACCGTCCTCAATGTCCCAATAAGGCCTGCCCGAAACCGAACGTGGTCGATGGTACATGTCAGACTTGCGGTCGCATTTCTGATGATAGCAATATCGTGGCAGAGGTCACATTTGGAGAGTCGTCTTCGGGCGCTGCTGTTGTTCATGGATCTTTCATCGGCGCCGATCAAGCGGGTGTCCGCAGCATGGGTCCCGCGTTCCGGAGGGTAGGTGGATCGGAGGACCGGGAGAAGAGCATTCGCGAGGCAAAGGGATTGATGCAAGGTTATGCTCAGCAACTCAATGTCAGCGACAGTCTAGTCACTGCAGGCACGCAAGTTTTTAAGCTGGCTTCCAGCGCAAACTTTATTCAGGGCCGCACATTAGCCAGCGTTGCAGCTGTCTGCCTATATGCTGCATGCCGCGCGGAACCACCTTGCAAGGTCATGCTTATCGATCTAGCGGATTTGGTACAGCTCAACGTTTTCAAGCTGGGCCGCATCTTTAAGAAGCTCAACGAAGTGGTTCCAATTGGCAATGACGGTCTCATCCCAGTTTATCCCGAAGATCTTATTTGGCGGTTCGCAACAAAGATGGAATTTCACCAAGACACGGCCAAGGTCGCCGAAGATGCTGTCCGTCTAGTCAAGCGAATGAGTCGAGATTGGATGGTCATGGGTCGTCGACCTTCAGGCATTTGCGGAGCCTGTTTACTCATGGCGGCACGAATGCACAACTTCCGACGAACAGTGCGTGAGGTGGTGTACATCGTCAAAGTCACAAACCACACAATTCAGAACCGCCTACAAGAGTTCAAGGTCACCGAATCCAGTCGGATGTCTGTGGAGGATTTCTTGAAGCAGGACTTCTTGGAAAGCTCTCACGACCCACCGTCATTTTATAAACAGACCGCCGAGTACAAAAAGCAGCTGGCTGTCAAGAACAAGAAACGAAAGAGAGCCTCGACAAGCGAAAACGCCGAGGAGGCTGATGAGGAGGAGGACGACAACTTGGCCGATAGGATTGATCCGCGATTAATAGGAGGCGCCGACCTCTCCAAGGCACCCGTTTACGAATACCGTCGTGATGACGACGGCTTCATCATTCCGCCCCTACCGTCCAAAATTGCCAAAGACCCATCGCTTGTCAGCAGACTTAATGAGAATGCCCAAGGCGATGAGAACGAGAATGACAACGAAGAAGAGGAAGAGGAAGAGAATCACGTGGTGAGGCTCGATAGTCTAGTAGAGGAATTTGGAGATGCTCTGGATGAGGACGGCGCAGAGGAAGGAACACAAGAAACACACACACGCAAAGGCGACAAGCCCCAACTGCCTATCAACGAAGAATGGGAGCAAGACGAGCAAGAACTAGAAGGCGTCATTGAAGAAATCTTCAACGATCCGCTGACCTATGAGCATGCTATGGCCTACACAACTGCCGAGCAGCGAGCACGAATTCACACAGTCTGGGCTCTACAGCAACGCCCACAAAAAGAAGTGTCTATGTCGGCAGATGTCACTGAAGACGAATTTGCCGATGACCCCGAAGTCAAAAACTGTCTTTTATCGCCCGAAGAGGCTCAGATTAAAGAAATGATTTGGGTGAACCAGAACAAGGAGTGGCTACGGAAGCATCAAGAGAAGGTATTTCGGAAGAAGGTCGAAGCGGAGCGGCCAAAGCAGACACGAAAGCGACGGAAACGCGCCCGCATGGGAGAAGGGCAGACTAGCCCGGCTAGCTCAGCCGCCGAAGCAGCCGTCAACGTCGCCAAAGACCGCGCCTGGTCGAAGAGGATCAATTACGATGCCATTCGTAACATCTTCGACCTACCCAATATTGATGGCCCCGGATCAGAAGCAACAAGCCGAAAAACGAGCGCGGCGGGCAGCACACGAGGCGGTGACGATATTGCGGAGGCGCCCGACGAAAGCGTTGCAGGAGACGCGGCCGAGGCGCAGGATGTAGAGGAAGAGGAAGAGTACGAGGAAGAGTATGACGAGACACAGGATTATAATGACGGAGAAGAATTTGGTGGCGGGAATGAAGAGTTTGGTGGTGGCGGCGACGGGTACGATGAAGACGATCCAGATATGGACGCAGAATACGGGCTAGAGGAGTATGCCTAAAGAAAAGGCGATTGATACCCATATTAGATAACAGACTTTAGTATACATCCTCTCAATAGTACAAGAAGAGATAAAATAAATTTAGTCAAAGCTCTACCCAAAGCTTAACACATAAGAGACAAGATGAACCTCCTAATGACACTCTGCGTGCGGCCTCTTCACCACTTCACCATCCTCATCCATCTCTAGTGACAAATCGGCCCCGTTGGTAGTACCTTGTGGTGTGTAATGCGAGAGAGCCGAGATCCTCGTGTCCATCCGTGAATTGGCTCAGTGTTGCTGCGTTCTTTGCGCGTTTGGGTCGGATTCTCCTTCTTTAAGCCAAACATCCCCTGCAACGCGCGAAGATGGGATAGGAGATCATGCTGATCACGTTAATGAAGGAGCGTGCATCAACGCCTGCTTTGCTCCAGCTATATCCTTGTCGTCGAGGCGAGAGGGTATTCCCGATGAATTCATTCTGGAAAACGCTACATGACTCAACACCTGTTTCCTGGAGGCAACCAAAGAAGAACCAGCACGCTCGAGTTGGCATCTCTCGCAGTCGTGCTGATCTAAAGATGGCGAGGTACAGTGGCGGCTACGGTGGTGAACAAAGGGATTGGGAATCCTGGACAGTTGATAGAATAACAGCAATTGGATATAACATCGTTGAGAAGGACGCTGTTCAAATATCTCAAGTATGACATCGACTCCTCGCCCATCCCAGTGCTTGCTTGAAGGTAGCATGTTTAGACAACACCGGTAACCAGGATTACGTGTATTCACAAGTATAAGCGTAAGCAATCTCTGGTGAAATGCTTTACTTGGCGAGAATTGAACTCGATAGTGTTGACTGAGCCTTTACTGAGCCTTTCAACCCATGTTCCAGAATTAATTTGCAAGTGAAGGAGCTGAGATCTTACCGCTCGTTTCTAGTTCTTCCCCAACCAACTCCGAAATATTTTGAGTTGTGAAGCACTCATGTGCCAAATGGGGTACCCTTTCATATAGTCCGACATCTCGCGACATGCTCCCTCCTTCCCCTATGCTTAATGAAGCCCGATAATTAAGTAGATCCTGGTGGTAGACCTGATGCAATGTTGACGCCTAACTCATTTAAAACCTGCCCATCATACATCTGAAGACCTGATGTTGCTGATTAGTAACTCGTGCATAATTAAAGCCATGCCATCCCTCGAGACACTTACACTTCATGTTAAGGCCATCGAGTTTGTAAACCAATTGATAGTGCAATTCCCAGTACTTGTGACCGCCCTTCTTGCGTCCCCTTGAGCTCAACGCACGCTTATCTACAAAAACATTGCGGAGATGGGTAACGTCTGTCACAATGTTGCCAATTAATTCAGCACCTATTATCAAGTGTTAGATGGGTGGGAACTCCTGGATAATAAATATATACCTTGGTTGCGTTTATGATCAACTTTGTAGTGGTCTTCAGTAGCGTAATCAGATAGCCAAATCTGATCGCGAATCTCAAAGGTCTTTTCAATTGTCCCATCGGCGTTCTTGTAGGGGAAAGGCCAGAAGCGGTCCTCAATTATTTCATACTTAGGCGGAACCTCTTCCCCCTGCGCCAATTAGTCTTGTATGTTCTTTCTGACATTAGTAGCGTTGACTGACCAGTTTCGAGACCCATTTGATAGCTCTGATATATTTCTTATTGGGGTCCTGCATGCCATCCTCAGGCATTTGACTCCCGTGGAGTTCCTTCTCGTAAGACTCGTAAATGCCTAGTCCATAGCCAGTCTTAGCCACTCTTCTTGGACCACCCTCTTTGTCGAGAGCGCGCAACACGGCTCCTGCAGCAACCGCATCAACAGAACCCATACTAGCACTCGAATCAGCATCTCAAACAAAGCTTCATATTAATTGAAACAAACCTTTCGTACTCGTTAGGATTATGAAGCCAATATTTGCGACCATATGCATGGCCCACATTGTCTAACGTCCTTTGTAGAAAGGTGCATAGAGACCTGGACTCTGCAAATCCGCCCATGAGAACCACTCCCTAAATATCATGATTAGATACCAATACACCATGTCACGTAACAACTGACATTGGTTTTGATATTCCTGTCCTGGGCTGTTTCCAGCTGTGTCTTCATGATGGCGCTGACCTTTGCGCACACATGATCGAACATGATATTGATATCCGTGCTGGAGATACATTAGGATGAATGGCCTTGAAAGATACGCCAGGACACTTACGCTAGGACAGTGAGTCTGTTAGGTATAGAATCTCTGTTATGCGGATCGCCCGGGTCGTATCTTAGACCATGAACCTCGAAAATGCAATCGGCTTCGTTCGGATCGTCCATATCCCAACTTCTCTTGTACCGGTACTCAAAGTCATGAAAAGCTAACTTTCTGGCGATGCCTGCTCTGGTGACACCACGCTGGTCGTCCAGATACTCGTGCTTATCGAGGAGCATGAGTACATGTTCGAAAAAAGCTTCATTGAGGGCGTTGGAGCCGCAAGAGTCCCCTTATAAATCGTTAAGAGCAAGTAGGATATTAGAGGAACAAGACATACCGCTGTGGTGAATCTCTTGACTTTTAAGTCGCAACGGATAATGCTTTGTAACACTATAAGTCTGGGCGTCCACGGTACCGCCGCCGGCGTCTAGGAGGAGAAATGTGCTTCCAATCTATCGTTGACAACAGTTAGAACAAATCGTTGACAATTCGAAAAAAGAGCGCCAAAATACCTTGATTTGACTGAAATTCCTTGATAGAAGCCATGTCGCCCCGGCTTCGGGCTCAGCCACGATAAACACATTATCCATGGACTTATCTTGCAACTTGAGCCCTGGGAAGCCAGCCAACTTCGCTGCCAGGCCCATACACAGCTGCATATCA
The DNA here is from genome assembly GCA_013623685.1 of Fusarium transvaalense. Taxonomy (NCBI): domain Eukaryota; kingdom Fungi; phylum Ascomycota; class Sordariomycetes; order Hypocreales; family Nectriaceae; genus Fusarium; species Fusarium transvaalense. The sequence goes on from JABFFG010000185.1 coordinate 9,679, forward strand.
CGGATTGCCTTCTGGCCCCAGATAATAGGGACACAAATAGTCATCTCTGTAGTAACGATGGGTGATGAATCGGGGTCGGCGTGTATCTGATCTTTTGTGAATTCCAGAAGTTTGGTTAGGTAGTCAATGGTGACAAGTAAAACCATTTCAGACACGGGGATTTCCTCATGACAAGATCGATTTAGGGAGAGCTGCTGCAGAGTCTCTGAAAGATCCTGCTTGCGTCGCTTGTGACTCTCCGATTGATCTAGGAGAGTTTTGAAGCGATATACCAGAGTTCCCGACAGGTTTGATTGGGATGCGACCTGCGACATGACCTGACGCACTTGCCACCCCCAAAGTAGCCTGGGACGAGGTGCATCACTCCTCTGACTCGCAGTGTTGCCATCTGGGTAGGCAGTGTTTGAAGGGCCTGGCGGCGAGTGCCACAGCTCTTGGAGAGGTCGAAAAACCCAGCCCGGAGGATAGAGAATCTGTGTGGGTACTTCGAAGCGCATCGGGTCCCTTCTGTCCCTGATGATTCCAGAGGGATATCCAGAAATCGTTTTTACTTTGTTAGAAGGGAAGTGTTTGGAATCGATGGTCTCGGGAACCGCAGCATACGAAACGGTTGAATTCGTTTCGCCGAAGTCAACGGCTACAAACAGCTTTCTCCCTTCGACTGAGGACTCCATGGCGAATGGTGGGTGAAGGAACAAGGCTGAGCAAGGTAGTAGAGGTCGATATACCTAGATGTGATTCACCTCACCTCGACAAAATCAGCAAACGCCACGGGTCGCGGTTCTTGAGCAGGGTGCTGCCTTGTTGTTCCTCGTCATCAAAAGGAAAAGAATACAAAGAAAAAAGAAAGACAAAAAGCCTTTTATTAGAAAGAAGCAAAGAGAGTGTTGGCAGCGATGTTTTAGATGTTGTTTGCTGCCAATCACGGGCGGCAGGCCACAGCCTTGTTTACACAACACGGAATATGGCAGCGGCTAGGAGGAAAGAGAGAAGAGGGAAGTTACAAGAGATCGATCCCTTGGTACTGTAGGTACATACAGTCAGTAGTTGAGGAAATTACCTAAGGCACTTCTTGGCAGACACCTACCTACCTATCTACCTACGTAGGTAGGCTGCTAGGCAACCTAATCCTCTCCCTCACTTTAGGTAGTCGGCAGGAGCCAAGCTATCCCCACCTCCAGCTGCAACTGTACCTTCTTCATCTTCTGTTTCACCTGCATCCATCTGTCCACAGCTGACAACTGACAACAGACGGCTGACAGTCGACAGAGTAAGCTAGTATCTACTAATACAGCTACCAACTCCTACGTTTGAATCAAATTTGCCAAGCCTAAAGCAATCCTACACCTTACACCACAACCTCTAATGTCATAATGCCCCCTGACATTTGCAACACGGAAACCGGACCAAATCTAAAGCCTATCAGACTCAAAACCCGAGCGAGAACACGCAGCCAAACTGCGCATGTCGGCAAAACAACACTGTATCGCCCACCGATAATCGATGAATACTACAGACTCCTTGCCTATGTGAAATGGAGCGTCGACAAGAACTTGGATTTCGAACGCATTGTTTTCCCCATGATCAATAGCACTTTGTATACGACTTACAAAAGGGTTCGCCAGAAGCTTTACAGGGAGTGGAAAAACACTTACCTTAATGGATGGGGAAAATTCAACTATCTCTTCGACTTCGGACTTAGAGTTCTGGCCCTCAATAAGGATGAGCTGGCTAAGATCAATAAGTTTTACTTGGAGATTCCTCCGGATGTCAACCAACATTCAAAAGATACAAATGGCAAAAAGGACTCGAACCAACAGATGGGCCATCTCGAGTTGCCCTCTACAGAATCGAACCCAGTAAGTATGGGTAGCAAGCTTATCTCACTGCTTCACCTATTGACATCCTACTGCAGGAGAACATGGCAGCCGAGACCTACGAGGAAGACGTAATTACGGTTCCACAGCTACGTCCTGAATCTGTACCTCGCTGTGGGGTTATCACACCAAGACCGCAAGCAGCTGATATTGTCAGGCCCGCTGAGTTTGCAACATCGCCCCCTACAGGTATTGTCTCTCCAGGATCACCATTCTCTCAACCTCTGGACGTGGGTAATAGGGATCTTAAATTGAAGATATTCGCCTTGGAAAACGAGATCGCCCGCTTGAAACACGAAAAGGAGGGACTATTAGAAAGCTGCTCCAACCCTTCTGATGCCGAAGTGATATACAACTTGCAAAGACTGGTGGAATTAGGTCATCAACGCTCACGGCAAGAGAGGGGGTTTAATCCTGACGATCCCGGCATGTCATCAGATGTCGTTTCTCAAAGGTTTTATGACCTCTTCGGACATATTCACAACACATGCTCGCCTCTAGCCAGAAGCGGTAGATTGAGAATTGAGGCTGACGTTGAGGTCTGTGAAGTGGTCGATTCCTGGTCACGCAAGACATTCAAACATGAACTTAATGCATGGCTTAAGACCGCGGGCGGAGAGTCAATGACAGTGGAAAATCTCCTAATCGGACTTGTAGGTGCGGCAGTGGTCGACCGCGCTTTTCAGCCTGCTTTCCCTAATATTCTCAGCGAAAAGTCCGCCATTGCAAGTATATATCGAGACATTATTGTCCAATGTTGTAAGTTCAAGTTCCTTCCGCCTGCCTCAAGAATCAGACTCACAAAGCAGTCTAGACGGACCAGTGGACCTGCGTAAGGCAGACTTCCACCTGTTTTCTTTCCTAATCGGAAATAAGAAAAGACAGGGAGAGCTCGTTGAAGCAAGCGCAGCAGAACTTGCGAGCGGCCTTGCAGAACGACTAGGGCCCCTCTGGAACGACCAGCACCACAGCCCGAGGGACCAGACCCAGAATAGGAATGATATGATGGTGGCGGATAAACCTATCGAGGCCTCAAAATTGAAGCTTTTGATCAAAAGAGCCCTCGAGCTCAAGATCACTCTAACGGCCAGTGCCACAAGACTGAGGTTCATGTACTTCGCTCCGAATGATAGTTTCCAGGAAGGTTACATGACGAGATGCATGGGCTCCGACTTTGATGCCTCCAGAATCAAGGCTTGCTTGTTTCCGGCTTTGTTCTTGGCACCCCCCAGAGTCGAAACAGTGAGCTCGGAGGAATACGTACTTGAGTACAATGTTGACTACAACATGTACTTTGCCGAGTTTTCAGGCGAGAATCCCTCTTTGTCAGCATTAGTGGCTAAGGCAATGGTACTCACATGAGTGAAGGGACGTACAAATTGAGTTTGTTCTTAGGCATTTACCAAGCAAGAGAGCGACTGACTATATTATGACCTTCATAGTGTGAAATATAAAGAGGGGAGTACAATATGAAGGTTGTAAGAACATTTTGTGTCACTCTTCTTTCCCCATGCTGTGTGTTTGTTGTCGTTAGCCTTCAACACTGACCTTATAATTTACATCACTTTTGATGAACGTAAAATACTAGTACAAGACAAAGTTTAATAGTGAAATACTTATGAAATCGTTCATAAATATGACCCTGTACTAAACATTATAAAGTTTGCAATATTTTGAACTTTGGGGATTTTTATAAGTAGCTTTTGTGGGCAGAGTCTAATGAATATTACGTTGGTTATACAAATCCCAACCAAAGTTTTAATCACTGGGTAGGAATATAAAGTATGAATAAACTTATCTACCTAGTATTCTTGTGAATAAATAGATCTAGGTCACCCAGCCTTACATGTGGCATCGCTTTACTACCCTCTCGCTATCTATCATTATTACACGGATTAAGCCAGATCTACTGAAGCGTGAACAAATAAAACACCCAGCCCTTCAGCATATTTACGAAATGGGTTCCAGGAACAAAGGACAGAAGAAAGGTCGGGCTACGGGCCGGAAAGGAAAAAAGGCCAACAAAACGTCCAATCCCGCTGATACGCCGTCACCGAATCCTGCAAGCTCCAACACCAACGAGGTCGCGACGACCAACAGGGCGCAGAACTGGGGACCTGTAAGTCGATCCGATTGGTTGAAGAACAGGTCCGACCAGCAAGACCAGAAGACTGGTGCTGCCACTACCGAGCACGCAAGTGGTGCCAAATGCGTCAAGTCTAAGAACCCCAAGACAACACAGAATTGGGACCCAAACGGCGTGTTTGCACCAAGCGCCATAAGGCAACACGAGTGGAAGTTGCAGCAACACGATGCTGCTTGCAAGAACGATGCTACTGGGCCGAACGATGGGGGTGTCTATGATGGCGTCAGCTCGCAGGCCACTACTCCTCTGCCACCTAATACCTTGGTATGTCTTTCACGGAACGATAAACTGTTACTCATGCTAACAAACTAAAGCTCGATATGGTATCGTGGATAAGATACCAACACTTTCCCAGGTCTTATTAAGTCCAAAAGTTAATGCTGGCGATTCCACTGAACTTATTAATTACAATTTATTCTAATTAAGAGTTGCAGGACAGGAGTATTTTGTTTTTTTGGTTCCCAAATTATGACCGCTAAATCAAGTCCGAACTGAGGAATTACACACAGCAAGTGAATTTTGTGGTATGGAGGGAGGCCTTCTGTGCCTTTGTAATGTGCTTGCATTGGTTGGTGTACGGGACGATTTTGGCATTTTGGCCGATTATCGGTGTATTCTGTTAGAGAGCTGAGGGGTCAGACAAACAACCTTTCGTGGCATCCTTTCATGCTATAGGCTTTTAAGGAACATGGCTGACACAAGGGACAAATGATTATCTGGCATTGTTTACGTGAAATGATTCTATTGGAGCACGTGAATATTGTCTGTTGCTGTACCTACTATCTAGCTTTGGTGGCTGATGCGGGAGGTCGAGGATGCGTCATGGGAAAATAGTGTTGGGTGGCAACTGAACATACGGGGAAGCGAGATATGAGGGGCTGCTTCACTCTGTTATTTCGTCTTATTCTTTTGTTACTCTTACTGCTTTACACATACGTTTTAGCCATACCGTTCCCCATCAGTGAATCTATCTTCTGTCTTCATAAGATTAGATAATCGACGGTCTAATACCCTCGCAATGGGTCAATCTGAAGAAGTTTTCGTCTTGGAATCATCGTAAGTGACATAGACTGACTACCTGAGAAATTCTCTTTAAATTGACTGGAAGCAAGGCAATATGGCGGTGATATATATAGGGTCTCTTTTTCATGGGGCGAGCCTTCATGGGTACATGCCAGAACTCTCAACAATCATCCCGAACTCCTGTGCCGTGTACGCAATGTACGCAAAGCTAATGGACTACTTGGGTCCTTTGACCTGGATCTGAAAGATGTGGATTCTCTTACGGGCTATGTTATTCTCCACTACCTTTACACGGGGACCTACAGATGCCGCAAAGCCCTCGATTCAACCCTCATTAAGAAAATAGATATTACTCGGCATGAGCTTGCCGAAGGACTCCGAGTCTGTGTTGCTGCATGTTCCCTCCAGATGTGGGAGTTGAGGAACCTAGCTGAGAAGGAGATCGAGAGCTTGAGTGATCAGCTAAGCGTGGCGCACGTATTTGATATCATTGATAATAGGGGTTTCCAGCTTACCGATGTTCCGACGTTTAAGTCTTATCTCAAGTCCCGAATCGGCCAGGGCAGATTCGCCGGGCCAGGAGATACAATAGCAGATGTGCTACAGGATTTCGGCACCACAAACACTCTCAGCAAGCTCACTCTCAAGACTATGATATCACAACACACAAGTCGAATGGAACAGGAGAGCGAGGTAAAGGCTGCACTGATGGCACAACAACACGCGACAGCATCGGATCATCCAGCTACATTCAAGACAGAAGCCGAGTCACCTTCACAATCTGTGAGAATGAATGTCGATTTGCTAAAGAAGGAGTCAGGACGGGAAGGAAGACTCTTCAGTGGCAACGATAAGAAAGAATCGAGTGATCTCAACACCGATGTTGAGGGATCTGGCAAGGACAAGGTATCGGCCAATCAAGAGAAGTTCATAGAAGCCTCCTTGGACGAAGCAAAACCTGAACCGGCGGGTAAGTTAAGATACCATCTGCTACAAGATATTGCAAAGTCTACATAGTCCCAAAATGCTGATTGCATCGCAGCTGTGACAATAACGCCCAAGGATACGGTGGAGGCGTGGTTGGACAATGACCCTGATTCATATCAAGACGATAAATCTATTCCATCAACCTCATCGACAGGAATAACGCCAAGCTCAAACGGCAGCTCTTGCGGTGTGTCGGGTAGCCGGTCTACGAAGTAGCGTTCGTTGTACTCTTGTTATGGTGGAGCTGGTTTGTGTACATTTGGATATCAGAGTTTTCTTTTGTTCTTTCCCACTCACTAATTCACTTCATTCACTTAGGGAATCCTGACATGGCTTGTGTATTTGAGTTACCCACTAGAGTGTGAAAGTCCAGAATCTTGTGTGATGGATGGATTGGCGTGTGCAACAGAGTAAGGTTAATGTGATTAAATTATATCTTGCGATTGCAAACCTTGACGGCAGACATAAATTAAAATACCAAGTAGAGTTCTACTGTGAGGCGAAGCATCCAAAATATTGTCCCCACCGTCCCTGCAGTTCCAACCTTCTCTCCATTTTGATTACACAAAAAACTGGTTCTCCATCTAGCACAACAACAAAACAGAACTACCATGATTTCCGATAAGAAGGGTCCCTCCAAGAGCGTTGAAGTATGCCCCTTGTTATTAATAACCAGATAAGATGATAGGTCCCCAGACCGTCTGACAATAACGCATGCAAAATCTACTTCCAAGGCCAAGAGGCCTTGCGTGCCTTGATCACGTGCTTGCCGAAAGTATTAAACAAACAACTCTTTTTATTATCTTTAGCGAGGTATCTGCGTAGTTTGTGGCAATCTTTCATGTCTTGGGAATGCTGTTGGCTATGCATGAGGCTTGTTGGCGCATGTAGGAGGCCTACCACTATGCGTCATGGAAAAGTGGTGTTGGACGGCAACCGGGGATATGGGCAGACTTAGGTGAACAGTCATCTATATGTTACGTCTTGTCCCTCGATCCAATGGTTCAAAGTCAGATTCTTTCCCATTATCATACCTGATCAAACTCCAACCTTTTATTTCCCTCCCCAGTGATTGACAAGGTGAAAGCTGCATCATGAACTTGTGTCAACACAACCTCATTCTGCAACCATCGTAAGTAGTTTGTCCCTCATTCTGAAATTCCCCTCTTTAATGACAGTCACAAAGACAATACAAAGATGATGTTTACAGGGCAATCCTCCAAAATGGAGAGTCCTTCTGGGTACATGCCAGAGTCCTCAAACCCCACCCCCAACTCATAAATCGAGTTTATGATAATCCGGATGAGCCGTGGCCACGTTGCGTGGACTTGAAAGAGTTGGGACCCGGCACTGGGCACTCTATTCTCCACTTCATATACACGGGCACCTATGAGTGCGTCAAAGCACTTGGGCCACTGAGACCAGACAAAGACAAATATGAACTTGCAGAGGGGCTCCTAGTCTACATTGCGGCATCATATCTCAAGCTGTGTTCCCTGGAAAAGTTGGTGGCGACAGAGACGGAGAGACTGAGCGACAGAATAAGTCTCAAAATTATCTTTGACATCATCGAGGAGTTGAAGATCAATATTGACCAAGTCCCGCCGTTCAAATCCTACTTGCAGAAGCGCATGACTGATTCAAGGTTTGGTGCGCCCGGAGAAACGATGCAAGACGTGCTAGTCGATCTCAGTTCCCCAGATACTCTGGGCAAGCTTGTTTTGAAGTCTATGGTATGGCAAAGCAAAGAGAGATTCCAACAAGATTCCAACAAAGAAGCCGCACTGGTCGAACAAGATGACGCAGTGGCACCTGATCATCCGCCACTATCAGAGATAGAAACTGCAACTTTGCAATCTATCGTGTCAGAGATCCATCTGCTGAAATCCAAGAAGTGGAAGCGAGGAGGAAGGCTTCTCAAGAAAGACCGAGTACGTTTGGAGAGCCTCGAAGCGACTCTTGTACAAATGCACAGTGAAATCGGCGCCACCGGAACCCTATATGAAAGAAAAGACCCCGAAGGCTCTACGAAAGACATGACCCAAACACCATTAGCTCCAGGAGCTTCTCGTGACGGAGAACAGACGACAGTAGTGTTTCAAAATAGGGACTCGGAGATTTCTGAGAGTATACTAAGCCAAGAACAAGCTAGTACGTCAGTATCATATATCATGAAGGAAGTTGCTAAGTCAATATAGCACCAAAATGCTGATACTACTGTATACAGAATTAGCACCCAGCAATACGGTAGAGTCGTGGCTAGCACAGGATGCCGACTCGGAATACCCATGTTTCGCTGCTCGCGATTCATGTTCGGGTGATGTATCGTTTATGTAAGTCTCAATGGCTGAAATGACACCCAGTTCAAAGGGAAGCTCTTGGGATGTGCTGGAGAGCGGGGATACGGATTAAACTTATTAGTCTTGTGATCTGTCTAACTTGTATGTATCCGAAAATACTCACTTAGTACTTTAATTTATGCAACAGTAGGAGATTTCGCTATTTAAATTTAGTTATGCGCTCGTGAAAATGATAATTTGGATAAAGTCGCGCCCTTTTGTGTGAGTTCAACTCGCGAAAACCTTGACTCTAATCTCTCAACTTTGTGCTGATGCCAGAGCAAAGTTAGATTCACCAAACCATATTCTTCTTGATGAGCTGAGTAGCAATGGGTTTTCTCTGAGATGTAAAGTCTTCCCACCTTCACACAAACATCATTTTCCATCTTGCAAAATCACAGAATATAACCGCGATGACTTCCAACAAAAAGGGCCCCTCTAAGAGCGCGTAAGTATTCCCCTGGTCTTCTATAACCGCATAAGGCTGACAGATCTCCAGGCCGTCCAACAACGACGCATGCAAGATCTACTTCCAAGGCCAAGGCCCTTGCTTCATTTCTAAAAAGTTTCTCAGCAAATGTCCGATACTAGCATCACGACTAGAAGCAAAGCCCTTCTTCTCGAACTCCCTAAACAGCATCAATGTCGAAGAAATCCCATACGACATAGGAGCCGCCATTATCTACTTCCTTGTCACTGGAAAATACCGATGCCTCGATCCCAAACTCGATTCGCAAGAGGAAAGGAACCGCTCTGATCTCGGAACTGCGTTTCGCGTATATGCAGCTGCTACAATGTTTGAGTTGGTTGGCCTCAAGAACGCTGTTCAGGGCGCCATGTCCAGACTTGAGGGAACGATGGGCTTGGCGACAGTTGCGCGCGTGCTCGAAGAGACGGGGCTGAATTTGAAAGAGTATCCGACGCTGGTGATGCATATATACTCGTACATCCAAATTTCGAAGGATGTCGCGTCAAAGGAAGAGATGAAAACGATCATCAACGAGCTTGGATTCCCGGAAAGTGTCAATGTAGATTCTTTTCAGTGCTGCTTGGTATCTAAAGGATCCAGTCCGGAAGAAGGGGGTGCCAGACGGGGATCTTCGCCGTTACGTGAGCCAAAGACGCCTCGCTCCAAGGACAAGACTAAGGTCGTTACTATCGTCGCCCCATCTACCCCTGCCGAAGACCTACCGAAGAAGCCCGCCCCGAGAACCTGGGCAAGTTTGCTATCAAAAGTCAGCCTGGCAAATGCGTTTAGACGAACCCAGGCCGTTTCTGGCGACTCGATCGAACCAAGTGACATGACAGAGCCAGTGGACAAGATCATGATGCCAGCTCAAGGTCTCTCAGAGGAGACGATGGCTTCCGCGCGGAAACTTGTTCAGTCATCTGTAGATCAGGAGTTGGAAGAGGGCGACTTAGGGCTTCAGGAGGTTTCCCTTCAAGTTCCACCCCCAGGTGAGTAGCATTCTAGTCTTGGACAGTGACACTTTTTAACAGCAATCTAGTTAAGGATTTGTAGGAATAGTCACTTTTGGGACAGGACATGGCAAAACAGAAGATGGAAACGTGGTATACGGAATTTGTCATGTAGTCTTCTCGAGGATTCCGTCAAGAGTGCATCTTAGTAATGTCACGCTGTGTTTTGATGGTCAAGTTGACGTATCCACCTCGGGCTGTTAGTAGAATTAGTCTGAGACACTAAGTTGAGTTACATACGGGACTAATTATGGCATGAGCCGAGGTATTGACTACTAAACTAAACTGAATAAACTCTTTATACACCGCTAATCCAATCATGGATTAAAGCCCGGCCAACCACAAGATGGATATTGACGTGATGGGACGGTCACTCCGATGGGGTCCCATTTATCTGACGAGGGATATTCGACGTCATGTTCACAGAAAGAGTCAAGCTTTGTTTCTGTAAATATCTTATATAATTCCTGTCTTTTATTCCCAAGTCTCTTAAATTTACAACTAATTTTATTTACATTTTATATCCGTACTCCATCATCACAATGCCTTCAAACAACGCTGCATGGCTCGTGGCCGCAAAGACGTCACCACTCGAGGTCAAAGAAGCTCCCCTCCCTGAAGTCACCCAAGGTCACATCCTCGTCAAGAACTCAGCCGTGGCCATTAACCCTGTTGATATCGCAAACCAACATGTCGGCATTTTTATTTCTGAGTCGCAATACCCCGTCATTCTTGGAGAAGATGTCGCTGGTACTGTAGAGGCAGTCGGCTCTGATGTCACCAACTTCAAGCCTGGTGACAGAGTCTTGGGGTACGCGACTTCACTCGCCAGCAAGGACAATGCCAATAGCGCGTTCCAAGAGTACACGGCTATTCGTGCCGACTGCGCTTCCAAGATTCCTGAGGACCTTACCTTTGAAAAGGCTGCTGTTCTGCCCCTTTCTGTCGCTACCGCTGCGTGGGCTTTGTTCGGCGATGCGACGCTCAAGATGAAATTCCCCAGTCTCAACCCCGAACCTACTGGAGAGACAGTCCTCATCTGGGGCGGTGCATCCAGTGTTGGTGGAACTGCAATCCAACTGGCCAAAGCAGCGGGCTACGAAGTTATCACCACCGCATCAACCAAAAACCACGAATACGTCAAGAGCCTCGGTGCCGACCACGTCTTTGAGTACAAGAGCCCGCAGGTCACAAAGGACATCTGCTCGCTTCTTACTGAAAAGAAGTTCGCAGGTGCTTTGGAGGCCAGTGGCAACGAAGAAGCCATGAACAGCGCCAGTCAATCTATCGCCCACGCCGACGGTTTGCGCAAGGTGATTTGCGTGCGTGGTCCTCAAACTCAGTTGCCCGAGGTCAAGGCTCAGCCGATCTTGTCAACAAGCATTATTGGCACACCAGTTGCAAAGGCTGTTTTTGGAGATTACGTACCAGCTGCTCTGGAGAAGGGAAAGTTTAAGGCTGTTCCGGAAGCGGAAGTTGTTGGCAAGGGTTTGGAGGCTGTTCAATTGGGTATGAATACACTGGCCAAGGGTGTTTCAGCCAAAAAGATTGTCGTTACTCTTTAGATATGAAATGCTTAGAGTAAGCCATTTATAGTGTAATAAAGAAGATACTATATAAAGAATAGAAATGGTTTCGTAAGCAGACTATGCTCCAATAGATGTCATCACTCAGCTTAACCTCGGGTACATCCGCGTAACTTCCCCTCGTCTCCACCAAGCGATTGACATTAGAACATCACGCCATCATCTTTCACCTCGACTTGACCAACAGCAAAGAAAATGGCAGGAAAGCAGAGACAAGAGACGATTGCACTCATTGGTTTGGGCACTATTGGAATCTCTTTCGCTGCCCTTCATCTCCGATATTCAAATGCCAATCTCCGACTATACGACGTTCGTGACGATCTGCAACAACACATTGAAAGCCTCTTACCTGTCTATCTTGACTCAACAAAGAAAGAAGGAAACACGCAGGATCTGTCTGTTCAACAACTCATCTCAGATGGCCGAGTTGTGATATGCTCTTCCCTGGAAGAAGCTTGCTCAAACGCAACTATAGTTCAAGAACAAGGACCCGATAGTGTTGATTTCAAAAAGTCAACTTGGGCACAAGTCATTGAATATGCTCCATCGAGTGCACACTTGTGGAGCTCAACGTCTGGTATACAAGCTTCGAAGCAGGTGGAAGATCTTCAAGACAAGTCAAGGGTCCTTGTAGTTCATCCGTTCAATCCAGTAAGTGCATAAATACCTCAAGAATGAGTATAGTTTTATGGACAATGTTTCCCTCCAAGATAGAAGAGTATTTTATAGCAACATACTAACCAGAATTAAGCCTCATATCATGCCATTAATCGAAGTCGTTCCTTCACCGCACACTGCACCAGAGAGAACACAGTTTGCAATCGATTATTTCAAAAATCTCGGCTCAGGCCATCGTCCCGTAAGAATCAACAAAGAAACCCAAGGCTTTGTGGGAAACCGTCTAGCTTTTGCTCTCTTCCGCGAAGCATGTCACTTAGTCTCGAACGACGTCGTCTCAGTAGAAGACCTCGATACCATCGTTGAAGCCAGCATAGCGCCACGGTGGGCTGTAGCTGGTCCGTTTCAAACGTACAACAGTGCAGGGGGCACTGGTGGTATTGGGGCATTCTTGCATAATCTGGCTGATACTATGGAAGCTTGCTGGGATGATGGAGGTAAAGTAAGTCTGAAAGGGACGTCTGTGACAAAGTCTGGCCAAGACGGAGAAGAGGACGAGGATTGGACGGATAAGATTTCGAAAGAAACGGAAAAGGCATATGGACGACCGACTACTGAGTCTCTGGCAAGGCGTGATCGGAATTTACAAAAGATTATAGCAGCTCAGCCTAAGGAGGCTTAGCACATTTGATGATAATTGTGCTATATTAATGTCGTTGGTTCATGGGTTGTTGATTCAGCCTGACGAACCCTTGCAAGGCTAAGCCACGAAACTTCGAATTGAGAGGCAAGGCAGGGTTATCGATCAACGTAATCTATGCCTTATTTTGTCAACACATGCTTTATATATATTCACGTGGTATGTCAATGATCAAAACCAAGCATTTAAATTTCACGAGAGTAACCAATATGACTTGTTTTGTTCCTCACTCATATATCTCCTATCAACCAGAAACAAGTCAAAACTAGAACTTCACATCGGTAGGCATTAACCACTCGCAGTGACCTGCATCTTTTCTTTCTATACTAATAGTAGTTATGGCTCAGGGCCCTCATTAGACACACAAGACCAGCAAGAAGACGATACCATAATTATAGTTCCTTTCCACTGCACAAGAATACAAATAATATGTCAGACACATCAGAACGCGATGACACAGGCTTCAGAACCATGTGGACTATCTTGGCTGTCGCTATCCCGGTCATCATATTATTACTCATGACTTGCTGCTGCTGCCACTTTTGGCGAATACGGAGGGCGAAGCAGCGAAAGAGGGCCCAGAGAAGTAGAGGACCAAGACCACCGGCTTATAGTAGAACTCCGCCCATCAGTTTACCGGTGTATCTGCCCAAGAAGCCGGAGCAGGTTAGGAATGGAGAGTGTGTTTAGGATATGATTGATGATGATTCGATTATATTCCTTATTGGAACTTGTCAGGATAGGTACCCTTAGTGTAATGTTTAATTCTGTTATATACTGACATACATCGACTTGCTAATCCTGGTTATTACGTCCACGTGGAAGTGTGCCTAATTCATGTCATAACGTTGATCCAACTTCACTTCTATTAAAGCTATGTTAGGAGTAGACGATCGTTAATTCTACCTTGCTTCCTTTTAACAAACGCATTCCCAGCTCGAGATTTGGACCACCGTTTACCGGAACGTTATTGTCAAATAACCCGACCCTTTTATATCTCCCAGTGGTGTCATCACGGTGCAATACTAGCCCCGTTAATCGGATTCTAGTCTCTGGTTCATCTATGTGTTGATATTTGCCAATTGGCAATAGGTACAAGACCTCTGATTCAACTGAATCCCAGGGAACAGAATCCAGCAACGCATCAACTTGCCACGCTGGGAGACTAGCACGTAGAACATCATTCGTGCGTCTGTCCCAGTAAAATTGAATCTCATTCAAAGTCCCTCCCGGTCTCTCGTCTGATTCTCGAGCCGTTTGTGGAAATCTTGCTTCGAAATACAACTCACCTTTTAAACACGCATCACCATCTTTGATGGATATCAAGAACCCATCGCCAATTCTCTTGCGATGAATCTAGGTTAGAAAACCCTTCAGTGTCATTCCTCCACTACTGACCCTTCCGAAAGGGCTTCCCCCAACTCTTTCGGGCACTGTCCAAATATCAATCACCTCGACTAGGTCCTCCCAAACCTGGTCTGGAGTATCTAGATTATGCCTTAGCTCAATGGCTTCGCAACTAGCCCAAGACCAGGACGGACTGATGTAGCCCGCATGTTCAGGATCCCAGTTTGTATCTTCATCTGGACGTAGGCGGTACCTGGCCTCCCATAGCAATGCCCTTGGGAGATCATTCCTCCACAAACCTGCAAAGTACTGATCTTCGTTGAGACCAGAATACCTACCAATGGCCTTGGCGATGCCAGCAAATGACGACAACCTATCTTGGGGAAAGGTGATCTTGCTGCCTGAGTAGCACTGTAAAAGATATCGAAACCGAAAGTACCAACCATGTTCTTCATCCACGCCCTCAAATTCCTCACCCAAGCTATGATTGATATGAGTGTCGCAGCTGCGCTTGTCACGGGTGATCCAAGGACCGTAATCACACAACTCATCAATCTCATCTTGAGCACATTCTCGAAATATTTGGTTTTTGCAGAAGTGGATGACTCGTGGTGCGAGGATGCGTTCTTGAAAGATCCATGCCCGTGTGTTTGCTGGTTCCTTCCCAACTTCCTCCCTCTGTACAGTGGCCACCAGGTAATCTTGCTTTCCCTGGTCGATTTCGTCCTGGATGCCTTCCTCTTTTACTCGATTCCAGTCGCAAGGAAATAACTCGTATAGATCATGCTGTCTGGTAAAAGTCATGCCTTCAGCTCCAGAGGATGCAGATGTGACAGCTAGATTGACTGTTGCTCCACTGAATATCTGGTCCATTCGCGAGATCTCAGATACCGATATGAAGGCGTGATTCTTTATTGCTTAGCTGGCGTGAAAGCATATAAAAGATAAATTATCTAGAATAATAGTAGTAATAGTTAGTAAGTATACAGCAAGGGTTAAAGAGATATAAAAAAAGAAAAGATTCAATTGGTGCGAAATTCAGTTAAAGAATGTTACATTTCATAGGCATAAAGCTGTCAATAACACGGGAGAAGCATCATAAACTCGGAACAATTTTCTAGCAGTTTCAATAAAGAACAGTCAGACTTACCGATATCTATAGGGCTATTAACAAATGCTAACAAACGAACCAGATCAACAAACCCCTCTATAATAGGCAACATATAACACTATCATTTAATAATAAAAAGTCGAACTAGACTTATTATTTTTACTGCAGGTAAATTTTCTTATATTTAAACGAGTTCTAAAACATAGTTTAGGGATTGAGATGCATCACTCTTGTATCATAATGCTTAGCTTACAGCTTAATACTAATTTCACATTGGACTCTATATTATATACTTACGAATCCTTTCACTATGCTTTTGTCCAAGTATGCGTGATGACGCGATACTGATAAACAATTTATCCTGGTCTGCGCGGCCTTTTCGTCGTCATCGTCTTGGTTTATGCACAGCGCATCTATCCATAAATAGCGATATCCTAGACATCTCGTCACCCATATAACTTCTCTAAACACCTTGGCGTCAAGCTTGAGGAGGCTTTGCAGTGGGATTTTCTTCTCGTAAGAAGGCAGTAGCTTGTTCGAAAGCTTGATTGGTACGGATTTGCCCCAGCAATGGCTCAAGGTCAAGTACTTGGTATCTTTGGGCAATTCGGTTGTTGAACGTATCCTGACGTGGGGCATAGCATCAATCATTAATCTGTTGATATCGTCGATTGGAACAGAGGGATTGATACCGGTACCATGTGTGGCCACATCAATAAGTCGTACTGGAAGTGAAGAATTTGACAGACTCTGACACTCATCATGGGAAGCAATACATTCGTCTAGCCAAGCGCACAGTGACCTTGCAGCCCTTGGACCCCATGTCAAGCTACCTGCATCGCCACCCAATGCCTTGAGTTGTTGCACCGTTGAAGGAATTATCAGTACGGGCTGATCCTTGATTGGAAGATTGTTTTTGAATCACCTTCTTTTCGTGTCATTGACAGCTTTTGGAAACGAGGGTCGACGCCTATCCACCCTTGTCTGTGCTCAAGCCCAACATAACCCAGCCAGGAACGCTCGAATACAGGTCCCAGACAAGTACATCATCCTGTTGTACCTTGTAATGAACATCTTGCATCTCGTCAGGATAATAGCAGAAATAAGTCACTCTGCAAAGAGCGCAAGTCCCGTCCTTTGCGGCCCTTTTCCAACCCTGCAGTCCCCTGTGAAAGGACCATTGGCGTAAGAGCGATACTCAAAGGGTTCATTGTTTGACTCATCGCTAAGGATTTGGTCGACGACACGTAGTATATCTTGACAATCTGTGCAGAATTTGGTCATTGTACAAGTGAAATATGAATGTTATTGAATGTTTTCTAGAGTAATATTGAACCCCTCTGAAAATAGTAGTAAGGCGTAAGCTCAAGATACCAATCACAACCCGCATGTAGGATGTGTCAGCTGAACTATCTAGGTATTGATAACTGTTTCTAGACAACAGCTAGCTGTATGGTATTAATAAGGAGATTAGTTATTGATGTAAAAGAGCTCTGTTGAGTTTTTGTTCTATCCCAGTTGCCATATCTCAACTGAAACATAGATTGAAAGGTTCTATTTGGTTATCAAGACAATGGGCTCAATGTATATGCGGTGTTACAACAACATCACTTGTCCATGATAGTGCTGTGTTCATAGAGGATTCATACAGGGCGGTGAAGAGACAGGCGGTATACTTTCACCAAATGCGTCGTCAATGCTTGAAAACAATCCTGATTTCGGGCTAATAATTGCGCCGAGCTCAAGCATGAATAGGTTTGAAACAATGATATGACCAGAGATAAGCAGCCGACAAGAAGTTCATGACGAGTAAAAAGAGAAAGGTCACTTTCTTTCGGCAGTTCGTATGGGCTTTTCGCCTAGATCTAGTTACTATGGAAATGACGTGCTAATCCTTCTAACAATTTTCGGTTGAGCTTCCATGACGATCGGCTGGCTTACAAATACAAACACATTCCATGATCGCACGGTTCATCAACGTTAGTTTAGCTCTGGCTCGTTTTTTTTCTTCTTCTTCGCCCTCGGATCGATCGCGTCGCTAAAATAAGTAAATTCTCCGTAAAACTAGGACGGATGATTCGTGTACCGGAGTTTAATGCTCCATTGCAAACTCCGCAAGTGTGGATCTGTTTCCATGATACAGGTCCGCTCGTAGAGGCGGATTCGTAAGGGCACTCCCTAGTAGAATTTTTACGCATATTAGTAAAAGCCGAGGTTGTATATAAGAAAATGCTACTGCCATTCTTTGACATGATATTCAATAATTCTTCATTCTATTGATACCCTTCCTCTGCTAAATCAATCATTTCTAATTATATATATATATAT